>JADDOH010004277.1:0-89237 GCA_016648135.1 Agrypnia vestita
TTAGTATTCAAGACGAATATAAAAAGTGAAAACACTATTTTGAACGAAATAAAATAGTGAATGTTGGTTTCAAACTGTATCGAAATATCGATGACGTTAAATGTTTTAAAGTTGCAATCAAACAAGGATTAACATTTGTAAAGCGTAGAGTCCGTCTTCATTGCTTGCTTACCAGCAAAAATAAACTGCATTTGCCCAGATTATGCGCATAAATTGGCGAGCATAAATGATTCTTCAGCAACTTGTATTACCATAGTAAAGCACGACGGCGGCGACGAACAAAAGGCTCTGGCGAAAAATCGACTCTTTTCAGAGGAAATCACCGCAGCTCCTTTCAAAAGGGCAAAAGTTTCCTCCGCAAATCCGGTGGGACAAAAAGTGAAAAGCAACAGTTGGGAAGCGATGGAACATTCCGAGAGAAATGCTCTCACGCCCGCACCCCGGCCAAATAAATTACTGTTCACTTTATAATACGGAAACCTCAGACAGGAGTCTCATTTTTAAGTGCTATATCCAAATCACCGCAAAATGATTCAAGTCCTTTCCAGTGATTTATTTCTATTACATTACCCTCACCCTAACCCTTTTACCCTTTTAGTCCATTACAGGAATATTTTAGCGAAGAGATAAATTTATTAGAAGAGACATCATTTTCAATTAAATGAAAATAACACATTTCCTGTCTCTGCTTTATAATTAATCTACAAGTAACTTGAAACCAAATTTTTATTAATCAATTATAAAGACATGCAGAAAAATTAAATCGAGGAAAAAATATTTTGGCTGCTACCTAGACTCGAACCCAAATCTCCTATCTTTCCGGAAACGTGCGTTACCATTACACAACATCAGCCTTGTACCTTTCCCTCAATATGTTGACCGTATCTGGAAGTCTCATTTATTAATTGATTAACATATATTATCAATTTTAAGCAATCCACATTTTAATGCAGTAGTCACAAATTACTTTATATGTCTGCCACTAGAGGACGCCAGAATTAACATATGAATTATTATTTTAATTTTGAACACATTTAAATAATTACGAAGACACTTCCAAGTCGTACGTCGAGATAAACCAGTGCTCAAAATTCGAATGCTAATACCTGACAAAAGACCATGTTGCAGCACCATCTTTGTGTCATATAGAGAATTAAACTGATTTTAACAAAGTCTTCTAGATAATACCACTGTAACATGATCTGTATAAAAGGTAAAAACGTTGGATGCACTTAACTCTTGTATGCACTTATCCCAACTCACACCCAATGTACTTTAAAGTTCGAAGTCTTTAGACTTGACACTTCTAAAGTGTATCAAGTACATTTTTCAATAGCAAATTATTAATTTTATTTTCAATAAACTAAGTATTGTACTACACAATTATGTTGTCAAACATATGATATCGAAAAGGTTGTGCTCTTCTCGATAACTACAGTAGTAATAAAATATTTTGTAACACATGCAGCGCAAAGTTTAGTTTAGTGAAATTTAAATCATTATTGCACCAAAAAGAAACTTCCCTGTCACATAGTGTCGTAAATTAATCAGTCGGAAACATAAACGATAATATTATAAAATATTATATCTAAACACAGAATATAATAATTTACAGAGATGGATTAAACCTGTCCTTTAGGAAAGGGATTTGTGTCACAGCAGAAGAAGGTCCTCCCTCGCGTATATTTAATACACATATTCAACGCAGTTAAAGTTTGTTTTCTTCCATAATTAAATCCTAATAAAGAAAACGTTTTATTTATAATAGATGTTTTTTTATAAAATTTAAAAACGTGCCTTGCAAACCGAGTAAAAAGTCTCTTAAGTAAAAACGTCTTGAAATAAAGTTCGACTTATTTACAAAGAGATCGTACTTTCTAGAACAAAATATTTTGAAATCTAGTGCAATCACAGAGTCTAAAATTATACACAGTTGAACTAAACCCCTTCCTTAGGCGAGAGGACTGGGACATAGCAGAAGTATGTCCCCTCGCATATATTTAAGACACTTTTTTAATGTAAATAAAGTATTTATTCTTGCGCAATTAGTCAATACGCATTTTTTTCAATAATTTTTTAAGACTTTTTTTTATATTTCATTTTAAAGACTTGATTAAAAATCGAGTGCCTTAAGCAAAAAAGTCATTTTGTAATAGAGCACGACTTATTTTTTTTAAGACAAACTTTTAGAAAATAGCCGTGTATCAAGACATTTACGTTAGGTCGTGTCTATATATTTTGGAGGTCTATGTAACTAAACGGTTATCTTATTTTTAGATTCCATTTTTTTACTATATTGTATTTATTGATGTTTTAAAATATCCAAAAAAAATAAAAATTTTTAATAAGTAATAAGCTGGCAAAGGGGGTGTACTATTTGACACGATTGCAACCTTTTTAATCATCTGAAACAGAATTTAAAATAAATCTTAATTAGTAACAATGTCGTTATAGCCCCTACCTAAGAGAAAACGAAAAAAAAATACGCAAAATGGCGGCTGTTCATAAAAAGTTATGTTTCGACCTATACTTTTTAATATTTTTTTAAAGTAAAAAAATAATAAAACTATACATTAAAGGTCTGTGCAAATTTTTTTAGTAAATCGGTTAAACAGGACTCGAGATATAATGTTGACTAGTACACCCCCTTTTGTCTACCAGCTTAACTTTATAAATTTAATTTTTTTTTTTGTTTTCAATTTTTTTTTTGTAAATTCTTGAGACATCAATAAATATATTTTTAAAATGTGTTTCGCTTGTTTTTTTTACAGAATTTACGCTTCCAATCCAGAATACCTACCCCCTAAATTAGAATAAAACATTTTGAAATCGGTGATATATATATATTAGTATATCCGCGCGTCTCCCGAGTCCCTTCGTTCTCTCAAAAAAAATGGAATTATTATTCCCGCGCCCCGCAAAACGTTTCTCTCTTCCAAAGTTACGCAACATCCTCCTGAAATGCAACCGACGCCCGTCTTAATCATATTTGGAATGAATACAATAGTTGGAATCTGCTGTGGTGCGAGAAATGACGTACCCAGCGACTCCCCCAGACTCCATGTGGTTGGCGAGCGTGACGTCATCGCTCCAGACGTCGAACTGCCACTTCCTGAGGCCCAGCACGCCGCACAGCACGTTGCCGGTGTGGATCCCGATCCGCATGTCCACGTTGAAGCCCGTTGCCTCTCGAACAAACCTGAAAAATTACAAATAATCAAAAAAAACCCATAGAAACCAAGTTTTTATTATAATCTCTTTCTCATTGAATCATTGATCATTACTTATTTGTATTGATTCCATTTTGAAAAAACCATAAAAATTTTGAAAAATCCAAAATTATACTATAATTATTAATTTTTTTAAAACGAAAATTTGTAAGATCATTTTCATCGTCGCCACGAGTCTGCCTGCAAAGTTTCAGCTCTATTGGATCACTGGAAAAGGGTTAAAAATTTATCCAAAGTTTTTCCGGCAGACAACAAACCGCAGACGCTATGAGTTAGCAAGGGATATTTTTGTGATTTTATATGTTTACTTATCTTAATTATTCAGAAAACTAGCTGTCGTCAAAAACCCGTCAAAAATTAGGTTTTTTTACATGTCGGTTCCTAAAGAATAAGCTTGCAAAATTTGGATAATGTCAAACGGTGTAGATTTGTATAGAAAATGTATCGTGGGGAGAAGGTAGGGAAAAAGGTGAAATTGTACAAAAAGAAAATAATAATTAAATTAATAAATAAAATTAAAAATTAATTAATTAAAAATGAATTCATGAAGTTACGGATGCTCCAGGAACTAACGGACAGGACAAAATCTTTGGTCGGCGAGAAATTACAAACCCGTAGGCCTTAATTTGCAATCCGAGGCTGACTGTTAGGATGTAAATAAATATAATAGTATATAAATATAAATAAAATAATTAAAAAATATCCAGGAAAGCTTAAATATCTCATTAAAACATATGTTACTATGTATTAAATCGACATAAGACAACGTCCCTACATAAGCTAAGACATCTATAAAAAATGATTTTTACAGGAGAGCTGTTCGAAGTTTGGCTTTACATATAAAATGAGCATAGGTATGTGTCCACTTAAAGACAGTTTTTTACTTTTAAAAAGGAGTTTTTTTTAAATGTTGTATTGCGGAGAAGAATATTTTCTATGTATTGTTACTAAAAAAGTCAAAAATACATTTTTGGTAGATGTCGGAATTTACGGAGGGACACCTAACTTTCTTCTCCCAGCTACAATTTTTCCACTGCTGGATATAGGCCCCTTCTAAAACTTTCCAATGTTTTCTATCTTGGGCTATTTGTTGCCATCTTTGACCCACAAGCTGTTCACCTCTTTTGTGGTCTCCCTACCCTTCTTTTATTATTCCAGGGTCTCCATTTTAGGATTTTTGTCGAACATCTGCCATTGTCCTTTCTCGCCACGTGTCCCGCCCACTGCCATTTAAGCTTTGTTATTCTTTCTGCGATGTCAGTAACCATTGTTCTGCGTCTAATCTCCTCATTTCTAATTTATCTCATCACGGAGACTGACGCCTAGCACCTAACCTCACTTCCAAATAATTAAATTTCAACATCATTCGTTTATACTACATATAAAGAATGTTCAAGAAAAGTTTCGGAGTTATTTATCTTGCATTTTCGAAGGTACTTTAATGTCTTCTAAAGCCTTCTATCAGAAAATGTAGGGCTCGATAAAAAAACACGGTAACACAGTACAAGACCATATTATTATACATCAGTTATGTATAAAAAAATATCATATTCAGCGCAACGAAATATCGAACCCTTTCCAGAAAAAAATAGTAGGTACGTATAAAATTCACGTGTTGCGGAAGAAATTATTTATTTTCCTATAAAATAAGAATGCCAAGGCGTAAGCGATCAGGATAAGCCTGAAAAATCTCTCGATATAATATTCGCTATCAAATAATTTCACAGAAAAAATATATATAGCGGGATTACAATTTATAAAATGAAGAGCTTTTCGTTATTTGGATAAAATCCTACATACAAGTATGCAGGTGTCAACTTGTGGTTCTGCTTTAACAAAAAAAATATGCAAAAAATTGTGCTTTGTTATTCAAAGAACAATCATCGCGTCGTGTTTAAGATGAGTTTTTTCGCGTTTTATTGGACTAAATTCGCAAAGGAAGCCCGTGTGACATTTCAAATATTTTTTTATTTAAACCTTTACACCGCGTGGGATGTAAAATAATATATTTATATATGTAGGTATATAGTATAAGTACACATAATCTTGAGTGTATCATGTTTATTCCGGATTTTCATTTTATATCCAATCATATCTCGGAGAAAAATAAATAATAAATCTTTCTATCGATTCCGTATGTGCTGCACGTAATTGATTAGCTTGACGAAGTTTTTTCGGGAAAAACAATAATAATAATCAAACTTATTTAACCACCGCACGTTTTCAATAATCTTCTCATTTAGTAATAACTAATAAAAACAAAAACTATTCGATATAATTTCTAAGCCGTGCTGTTCAACAAGTTCAGTTTATATTATTTGATATCACGACCTGGCAATACCAGCACTCGGTCACATGGCTTGCTTAAATCAAATGCAAAATCGCTCTACGACGTGGTCGTAGCGGTGGGTTCAAAGTTTGTTTCAGCTTCAGGGCATTGTCCTTTATGATGTTACATATTATCATGGGATGTGGCTTTGGGAGGCTACTGAAAACACTGGAAATTAACTAACGAATTATTAATTAGTTATTAATCATTATAATAAATTGACAAGTCACAGGGCAAGAATTTAATTTTAAGACTTTAACTTTAGTTCCTAATTTACCACTCGTCTGTGAACACTTTATTATCGCTGGGTACAACTTTCCAGAAAATTCAGTTCACTATCGCCCCAAAGGTCGGCACTCCACTTAATTATCTGTCGCTTGGTTTACAACGCGCGATGGTAACACTGTTTTTGGTCCGCCGCTGATTTCGCATCGGTAGAAACGTCAAAATAAATATTTTTCCTTCTTTTTACACGAAACACGTTGGTTTTTTTTGAATCTTCGAGAATATTATTTACATTTCTAGTATTTGCGAGAAGGTTCCAGTCGCTTCCAGACTGTTCTTCAGACGTCTCTCAAATGTTTAAAATAATCTTAGAGTGCTGTCGAGTATTCTAGAGCATTCCATTGTATTGTTCCAAAGTGACAGGGTTCCAGGGTTTTTTTCAAGTAAAATATATTCTCCAGATGGCTGAGTTTGCAATCTCTTTTAATCACATTTTATCTTCTTCCTGATCTTCCTGGTGCAGCGGTTTGTAAATCACAGACCTCGTTGAACTCCATTCTAGAGCTTCACGTTTTTTCTGATGATATTTAGTTTATGTCGCTATATTTTTTGATACATGCACTACTGATAGCCGTCAGTATGAAGAAGATGAACCTAAAATGGGCCAACTCCCGATTCGCATTATTTCTGTATAAACTATTTATGAGACAATGTTTAAACTTTTTAAAATGAAAATATTTTTTATTTACGACATTATACTAAGATCTTTTTAAAATAAAATATTTAATATTGAAATTGTATGAATGAGTGCTAAGCAGCTTTAAAATAAAAATTATTTCATAGAATTCATAAAAATATAGGTACTTAGTTTACACCACTTATTTAATGAAAATATCAACATGTTTCAGGGCCAATGGTCCTTTCCTCAGGATACAATGTACACCTAGTAACAAATAAAAAATCGGTGTATAGACAATAAAAAAATTTAAAAAATATATGGGAGATGAATAAATAATGAATATATAATGAATAAAAGTAGGTATTAACATGAAAACAAATTTAAAAAATGACTTTTTGTAAAATGGACCTAGTTATTTATTACCTTATTAATATTTTTTTTGAAGGAAAATAAATAACACTTTTGCACAAGACGTAAACGTAAACAGTGTAAACCGCAATATAAGTTGTGTTCTGATGCAAATATGCACTTACCATTCTATTTAAAACCAGCCTGCAATAAGGTTAAACCAAAGTTAATGTATAAATTTTAAAAATTAAATTAGCCTCTATCCGTAACGAATTATGAATCCCGTCCGCCATAATGGTATTTTTTACTTTTAGCTTTTTACATTTTTCCATCTCTAATGGTTGGCAATTCGATATATGCCTTTAAAATCTACTTTAATTTGGGAATGTTCCATATAGTATATAATAATAATTAAATGTACATTTTTTATCACATTTCTGTGAAGAATTTTTGTATTTTAAATAACTTGCTAATCACTTTTTATGTTAGGTATTTGATTGAACAAATTATGTTTTATTTCACCTGTACTTAAATAGTTTATAAAGTTTTTTTAAATCAAATTGATCTATAAAGTTTCATTATTTTAAAATTCACCATTTCTTGAATGTTATATGAATTTTTAAGAAGTAAATTTAATACCTACCTACCTATCCAGTTGAGACACAATCGACTGAAACCATGAACTGTCATATTTAACTTCTAAAGATACCAAATTTCAAATCTTTTGTGAGTTTATGTGATCGGCTTCATTGCAAAAAAATATTTCAGTCATTTATATGATAGTCATTTTCTACATTTCTCGCGACCAAAATTATGTTAAGTAAATAAAGTTTTTCAACATACGCCTATGCGTGTTTATCTTCCCAACAAGAAAACATAACATTTGGTTTGGAGAATACTCCCATTGTTGATTGTATTACGATGCTTAGCTGCCGAATAAATTAAGTTTCTAATTATTTATTTATTTAATTAATTATAATAGATTATTATAAAATATTTGTTCCTATATATTACTACCATTGAGTTAAAAAACTCATTCCGGAAGAACATCGGTAAGAACGACTAAAAGTTACAAAGAAAAAAGTTGAATCAGAAAGTACAAAAAATAGCTAACAGAAAAGGAACAATTTTATTCAGATACTGATTGTATGTAAAGGCATTTTAATGAAAGAAAGCATTACTGGTTTATATAAGTATTGAAGAAATATTTTTTAACAGCTTGAGGTATCTTTAGAATCATGATTTGTAGTTTAATTGCACGAATAATCCAGAAGGTTTTTAATTAGTACATACATGTGTAAAAACAATTTAGACAAGTCGTTTTCTTAGGAAACCATAAAACAGAAATGAAGACACCTAAAAGATTTTATGCACTGTTTTAGAGAAATTAAAACTTCACATGTATCGATAATTCTAGTATATCACACTGTGATGATATTGGCTTATTTAAATCGATATTGATGAGAAGCTTATACTGGAATGGTTGTCTACTAAAGTTTATAATAAAGAGAAGCTTCACAACCCGTTAAATATTCGGTGATTATATGTTTGCCGGGTAAGTAGGTGCGGACGAGCCTTTATTGTTCGTGAAACGTAGAGGTATGCCGCGCGTGTGACGCGTGCTTTACCTTTATTTTGACTGAATCGGACGAACGCAAGACGCGGCCGTTAGCAACGAATCTGGCCAATGAAAAGCGTCCTGAGATGGTAGACTTAGACTTTTACACGCAAGTTGGAATCAAAGATGGCGGGAGATAGAGACTATATTTAGCGATACAAATTAGAGAGCGGCCTTGAGTTTTTCAGCTTTGAAATCGGCCGAAGGCCTTGTCGAAGGAAGAAAAATTAACAGGACCGAGGAAAAAGACGGAGGTGGATAATAATTCAAAAGATATATGTACTGTGAACAGATTGAGCGGATTGAACAACGTGGGACGCGCTATCGGTAAGTTTCTTACTTGTGTCTTTGAATATAACGTATGCTATTATATCTTGTAAATCTGTCATAATTGGGTACCGCGTGTAGTTGTGCTGACACTGTTCTAAGCTGCTATTATAAGGTGTTGATAATTAAGGCGGACGGAATCTTAAGCGCATGCCGTTAACTTGACAAAGATTGTATTGTTTTATATTTCAGTATTTTAACCCCGGTGGTATTATAGTTATGACGGTACAATGTAAGGAAGTTTTGCTACTAGCGTTCATTCCTCGGCTACGCCGCATATAATTGGCTTTTAGGCCGACTCAGGACGTGGACGATATCGGCTATCTCTCGTATAGGCGAAACTGTAGAATTCTAGAGCGGTTTCTAGAAGGACGAGTACGGATTAGTTACGTGCGTTTGTTATTTCCATAGTTAGGTAAGAATCCGTTCTATATTAGTCTAGTCGCGTTGATAAGAATACGAATCTCACCACATATCAAAAGAATTTTGGATAGCTACGAACACAACGGAGGGGGAATTTTCCTAACCACTAGATAGATCACGACTGGCCAATTTTGAAAATATAAATTCTTAAAAAAAAAAATATATAATATTAGCTTTCATGTAAATATACTTCCGAAGTTCTAAGTTCGACTTAAGTTTTCATCTAGTAGCTTAAAGCATAAAGCGTGTGCTTAAAAGTCACAAAAGTCGTAATAAAGCTCAATTCGGTAACTTAAAGTCTCAAGCTTTGGGCTTTCGTAAACTTATATATTATTAAACTTTATAGTTAGGTATTTAGTTTAGGTAGCCAGGCAGGTTATGTTACAACACGTAAACATGTATCGATAAATCTAGTATATCAAAGCTGAATCGTTTGACAGAAATAGATTAAACAAAAGGAAATATGAAAGAAAAAAGTCATAATCGGCAGTCTTTAAAAATAAATGGTGTCCTTTGATTGCGCAACTTTGTAAAGCTTGTGCACCTGGATCGCTGAGGTTAAGGTAGATAACCGACGATGTCGATGATAGAAATTATGTTCTCTGATAGTTTAATAGGTTTAATCGATAGAATATTTATTTGGAGAATAATGCATAGCGAATGGGCAGCGTAATGACAAGTAGCGATGTAAGTTTTAGATGTAACAATTTTTCTTTTGTGTAAAAATATTTTGCTAATCGTCTCTGTATCCAGATATTTAAGTAGATATATTATGAATAAGGAATACGAATATTTCCTTCTCCCAGAATACATATTGTTAAATAAATGTAACATAGTTTTAAGATTTTAGATCATTCTATTAATATAAAATGTTATATTAGAATTAAGACTAATACCAAGAGTTGCGGAGCTTAGACAGACGAAAAATCAGGCCTATTACAGTGACTATAACCACAATGGAATTCTGGCGTCTATTTCTGGCGCCCTTAAAACTGGCGGCAACATAGGCTGTCAATCCTCGACAGGGTGGATTTAGAAAAAGAAACCAGAAGACGGCACGTTAAAAGCGCCCCACGAGCAAAGTTTTGCAGGAGCAGTAAGCAGAAGAGTTTCGCGGGAGAGTTTGTTTCGTAAGAGAGTGTTACGTTTCGCGTGAGAGTCTCCGAACGGGACGACATGCTCGAGACAGCAGACAGGCAGGACGACAGCTAGCCCATCATATCGGAAGCAGATCAGCGTGGAGGCTAGATTAGTATAAGAGACGGATAAGGTAGCAGACAGAGTTACAGCAGGCCCATTACGCATCAGAGACCCGGAAGTACGGCCAGCAAGAAGGCAGAGGACACAGCGCCATCGGCAGGATGGCCATCTCTTTGGACCGGACTCAGGAGGACCAGAGACGAAGACCAATGTTAAGGTAGATTAATTTAATTAAGCATAAGGATTATTGTTTAGTTTGTAGAGATTGTAAGTTTATATTAACCATAAAATTTTTTAAATATTGTAACGAGGCTAAAAAAAAGAATCACGCACTTTTGTCAATGTGACAGTTATTTGAAGTTGGCACAAAACTACCGAAGGATCTGGAATCACCTCTGACTTTCGAGAAAAATCTTCAAAAATCTGGAAAACGCGAGGAACGTCTCGGAATTTCGATAACAGCATTAGCCATTATAAATACGATACGCGGGAGTATGCAGTGAGTTATTTTCCGTGCGCGTTGGTGCGCGTTGACAGGGGCGGTTCTAGAAAGTTCTTACGTAGCGAAATAAAACCGAAGCCAAATTAATAAATGCGGAAATTGATGGAATATTCTAGTGAACAGTGAATAAAGTGTCAAAGCAAATATTAAGTGTCTATTTACGAGTGATAAATTTGCGAAACAGTTAATTTAAGGAATAGCGTTACATTTAATAGTGATAAGCGACTTTGTACGTTAGTTTAATTAATTAATCGGTATTCAATAAATCCTGCGTTAAATTCCAGCGTTTTAATTAATACCTCCTGCAGCCAGAAATCCATTCGTGTTTCCATAATTCACATGTTTCTTCAGTGATACTTCGGAAGTTGAACCACGAAGCGGGTGACTACCGTCCCCAATGCTCCCTATTCTTATCAAGCTTTTGGTATTATTTTTTTGTTTGTCACTGAAGGCTTTAGCTCACTAGGTAATGCGTTTTATTTGAGTATAGCCGATGTATTATAGGGAATTAATTCCAAATTTCGTTTTGTGTATTATTGAATTGGTTTTGTGAATATTTGAATTAGTGTTCTCGTTTTGTACTGGTATATGTCGGAATTACAGACTGGTCTTCTATTTAAATATATCTGATTTTAAAGATTATCATGTAGTTGTACATAAATACCCATATTCTCGATTTAAAAAAAACTAGAAAATAAAAAAAATACAAACAATATAAGCAAAATCAAACCGCAAAACGTGCGACAAAAAATTATTTGCTCGCGAAGAAATACGAGCGAATCGTTCAAATATTTTTTTGAGATACACATAACAAATTTTGATGACTTTATAAATTCAAATCGATTTTTCCACCGCCCAACTCCCACATAATTATTTTTATGGAAATCTGTCATACCATAACATGACATCTAATATAAATTATAATACATCACAAAACTATGTTTGAATTAAAGATTATTATAAAATAAAATAAAAAGTTGACATTTTTATTTTCCAATCGAAATCTGGATAATTTATCGGTGGCCCTCGTAGTTTAGTAGGCATGACACTGGCTTGTCATTCCGGGGATTCCGCATTCAATTTTTGATGAAGTCCTAATGCATCATGTGACAATATCAACCCCGGATATTTTTTGATGCGTTTCGCTACAGTAATTGGGTTGCAGGGCGAAAATTTAAAAACTGGATACAATAATAAACTTTTTAGTTCCTGTCTTCAGATATGACTGTATGGTTTTTTAAAAAAAATAGAATATGTACTACTGTTAACCCAACTCAGAATGTGAATTACCGAACACTACATTTTATTAAGATAAATTATAGATGTCTCACAGAAAAGAAGCTATTTTATAACGGGAAACAAGTATGAAAGTTTTTATTGTGTTTCTATGTAGTTTCTCTTGAGTGGAATGAGTGAACGTTGCATTGTGTAGTGATCTTTTAAGCCAGACGGAAGTCCTGTCGACACCCAATAAAGACTTCCAAACGTGCTTTCGCATACTTTTAATAGCTTCGTCTCTGTGAGATTTGTGAATCTGTAATTGTGTTCTTAGGACATATTTACAAATATATCACATTTTATTTGAAATGTGTCATGCATGCATTAATATAATACAAGTTTCTCTTGCACGCACACGCAAGATTCGGAGTTCGTAACATTTGTACGTTTGTTCGTTTATATACATTTCCTTTTCACGTTGGTACTGATACTGTATATTACATTTGTACGTGCAAACACAGCCAAAATCCCAAGCAGTGTTTTGAATTTTGTAGTAGTAATCCGCAACCCGAACAGATATTTTTGGAAAGCTGTTTAATTTTATTTCTATCATTAAATGAAGCTATTGGTCCAAGCGTAATAATATGCAGTCTGCATTTTCAATATGCTCTGAATACTAAATACAGATTTTATGGCATTCGCAACCAACAGGTATCAAAATTTCAAAATTCGGCATCAACACCATTTCCGTTTGAAATATTATTTTCTATGCTTACTAGTTGTTCATCTCGATAAGTTTTAAAAAACATTAATCATACGATATTACAGCGATTCATTATTAACCGTGTCATTGTAAACATATTATTTTGTAAAATATATTTTCGTACATATTAGGAAAAGAATGAACTTTAATTACTCACTTCATCTTCAAAAACAGCAAAATAATTTTGTGGTAACATTATTAATATATCAACATGTTTCAGGGCTCATTTTTTCTATACTAATAATAAATTTAAAAAATTCATATTAAATAATTAGGATAAAGATAATTTTTTGAAAAAATCGGGTGTTTATAAATTGATATGTAATGATTATGATTATTTTTATATTGTAAAAACATGTAGAAATTTTGAAGTTAGAGTTAAGGAACACTTAAGGTGTTTGAATAGCAAAAATTATTTTGAATTTTCTAACCATCTTTTGGCTATGGATCATATTTTTGATATTAATAAAGTTTTACAAATTTTATATACAAATTAAACAGAATGACAGTTTGTGAAATTAGATATTTTGGCAATAAGTAAAAGCGTTAATATTAAATTGAATATTATAAATAACCAGATCCTTTTTACAAATAGTTAGTTATCTTTCAAATTTATTTTCATGTTAAGTAGGTACTTTATTATTATTCATTTTCCATAAATAATTTTTTTAATATTTATTTAGTGTACATTTATATCCTGACGAAGGGGCCATGGGCTCTGAAACCTGTTGATATTTGCAATACAAAAGTGGTGAAAACTAAGTTTATTTTAATTAATTATAATTATTTTAATTAATCAATTTAAGATATTTTATTTATAAATAAGTACATGACCTTTTTTGTCTCGGACAAATGTGCACCCAGGAAAGTGTGACCGCAGTCACGACGGAGGAGCTCCGTGGGAATTAACACATTTTCTTTAAATTTTCCAATAAAATAATACTTTAATATGTACCTTCATAAGTGCTAATAAACAATAAAAATAATTAATCACATCCTTGAAAAAAATCATTCAATTTTGACCTAAATTTCAGACTTCAAGGCTTTAAACACTAGAGATTCATGGTCACATTCAAATTCAAAATGTTTTTTTCCATTTCGGGGTTTTAGGGCTTTTTGTTTTTTTTTAATTTAGGTTCTATGTTTAAGTTTTCGAGGCCTTTCGCGCCTTCAGGTTCTCTTACACGGTGCGGCTTATTCGCGCACCTTCGACATAGTCTTCCCTCAGCCTTGATCGTATAGGCTTGTGCTTATGAACTTTGTGCGTGTTATTGGACTTTGTTCTAACTGCATGTTCCGCCGATTACTACTTCCTCGCTTTCACCTTCCTCGTGATTTATAGAGAGTTGTACCGTTCCCTCCAAATAGGTGTAACAAAATGCCTAGAACGACACATGAGTTGTCAAATTAAATTTGGCAAGTAAAATAAAACTAACCGATGTATTTCTAGATTATTCTTTTGCATATTGCAGGTAATCAAATTGCTATGAGGGACAGGCTGCATGTAATACCTAACCTAAAACTTCTCAAAGACTAATGTCGTTATATGCTAATTTTAGTTTGGGTGAATTTTGTTACTGTAATACATTTTGCGTTGCACTAATACTGTTTCAATTTCAAAGGAACAACTTTTCCCATCACCCCGATGCCGTATTTCACGGGCGTGTATAATGGATCCGACTCGGAAACATTTTGTATCTCCAAAGCTGAGTTTCAAACACATTTAGAAGTTTACCTAGACACAGTTTATGTTTTAAGTTTGGATGTAGCTTTAAGGAAGCTAGTGAAGAAACACCGAACACTGATACTTATAGCTGAACAAACACACGCGAAACGAGGCGGAGGGTTTCATCTTAAACACGAGACTCTTTAGCCGACCAAATATTGGTTTTTAATATAAACAAGCGTTTAAATCAACATGGGATTCTAAGAAGTCAAATGCATTGGAAATTTGTACAAAGATATTATGTTAAGCTTACATATTTTTGGAAAATTAATTATTTATTTAATTTTTTAACTATGCCATGTAAACATGCCATGAGATCCAATTCATTCCCGATTCAATATTTCAATTTCCAATACAATAAAATGTAACTGATAAGTAAATATAGAGGATAGACATTAATAAAGACACATTGAAGAAGTCTCACAGAGACGAAGCTATTTATATGGGAACACATGTATAGAAGTCTTTATCGGGCGTCCACTAGACTTTTCTCCACGACCTGTTTTGGCTGGCTTAAGTGATTCCTTTGCACACAATGCAACGCTCATGATTCAAGAACCCAAGAACAACCACACATCTATCCAATTTTTGAAAGTTGTATATATTTATGTTCTTAATTTGTCTTATTTCAAATATTTGAAGCAACTATGAAATATCCATCTATCGTCGAAAATGTGTAATTCCTATTACAGAGTATACATACATAGATATCGCCGCTAGTAATGATATCTCTATTTTATTTTTCAGAATTTATATATTTATTTTTGATACACATTACATACATGCATATGCCAAACTGCACAGCAATTTTACGGCATGGTTGCCTTCAATATTGTTTAACAAGCTATTTTTCAATATTTTTTATAAGTAATAAAAAAAAATTATGAAGATTATAGAGGAGGTCATTATAGAGTATTGCATGATTTTACAAGTGATACATGATAATTATAAAGTAATGTAAGATTAGGTACATAGCTTTAATATATATTATTTTACCTTGTACTTTTTTGAAGCCAAAGGAGTTTTTTTATCTCGCATCATATCGATGATTTTTTTTTATCTAATTTATTGATTTATAATAATACTTGATTTTAAAGGGGCATTTACAGCAATATTATTTTTAAAGTACATATGATATTCTTTCGAATTATTTAACATATATGTATACAAGACTCGCCTGAAAATGATTATTAAAAAAAATTAATACATATTTTTATGGTTTGCTGAACAAACTTTCAGCAGCTTAATCTAGTAGAGGCTGACTGGGATCAGTCTTGCCTGCTGCTTGCAGAATTTATCGCTATTTCCTTTTATCTTTTGCAATTTATCACCCCCAGAGCGGGACGGTCCACCAGCACACAATCACGCTATCTCAGCTTAAGTCCACACACTTCCTGCTCCATCGCTCCACACTGAATAAAACGTCCTTTGTGTGCTCTGGATCTTTCATCCGACGCCGGTGCTTCAGCCAGCATTGTTTTGCCAATTTAATTGATTTAATCACAATGGTATCTCTATACATGTTCCAAGCAAGCGTCGTATTGTTCCACGTTACACCATTAATTAACAATCATTAAGACGGAAGATTGCTGATATTTATTTTGATGGACTAAACCCCTTTGGGCGAATTGGGACACGGTACTCTCGTATATTTAAGACACATAAATAGTTAAAGTGTTTATTCATGCATAATTAAATCCCCTAATAAACAAAACATATTTCAGAAAATAGGCATTTTTTTTTAAATTTTAATATTTTCATTTCAAACCGAGTTTCTCTTTTTATATATATTTTATTTATGTATCTCATTATACATACATGCTTTCCGATATAAAAATCTTCATCTCTAGCAGACATCTACAATTAATAATTTAAATTAGTGATAATCCCTTCGTGGAACCTATAATTAAATCATAGCAGACATCTATGATTAATAATTGAAATTAATGATAACCCCTGTTAATAAAAATAGTAATAAAAATAACAAAACATTTATGAGAGGAATAACAATACTGTAAGAACCACCCAATATTACAAAACACCGAAAGATTGTGGTATTTATAAGAAAAAATTTATCTAATGAAAACTTTTGCTGTGTTGTGCTCAGTTTTTCTGTGCTGCGGCTACAGAAATTTCAATTACCCTTTTTTATTCATTCAGTTCTGAGACATGATTTTATGTTTCATCTGCAGATAAATAATTCCACTCGTGGGCCATCAGACTAACGACTACATTTTTTTGATATAATCTTTATAAGTCTAATTCATCGCCAAGACGTAACCGGAAATTTGGCACTCAGATTCTTCTTCCCCTCTCATCTGTCCAACCCTTATCAAGAAATAGGAAACGGATGTAGGGGTAGCAGAGAAGTTTTGATAGAACAGAAATGTTAATAGAACTGTCACACTGACTTTCAAGTGAGACCGCTGATATATGATTTGAACACAATTGCTTTGTGATTGGTAAAAGTAATACGATTTTACTGATAATTGAAACCGTGGTAAATTACATACTATCAAATAAATATCTGATGACAACACGATACAATTTAGAAAATTAAGTAGCGTTTTAAGCAACTTACTAGCACATTTTTTACTCTAATGCAACACCAAACAATATTTATGTATATACGTACACAAAACATGTGATTATATAAAAAAGTAAGCCCCCTCCATCTTTTTGGAGAGATACTGCGATAACATTTATGTATTTATTTATATATAATAATATATTTATATAATATAATAGACTAGGAAAAATTGTAATAAAAATGTATAAAATGTAATAAACTGTATGAGCTGCCTTGTATAATAGTTTGTGTATAGTGATCACTTAAGCCAGATCATGCAGGTTGTGAGCTCTGGGCCAGTATATAAAAAGACTTCCACACACGTTTCTTATATTTATAGCTTCGTCTCTGTGAGACTTCCATAATTTATCTTTTTTAATTAATCATCCCTCTGGGAACAAAATCCAATAACTGTGTTCTTAGAACATACCTGCATATAAAAATATTTTCAAAAATAACTTCGTTTACCAATGTTACACAAAAAAGGATAGGAAATATTTTTATAAAATCATAAACAGAAATAAAGAATAAATTCTTCTACAAAAAATTGTATTCCATGGAATACTTTTGTAGAAAGAATTGTATTTCTTCTACAAATATTACTAATAATTATGTTTTCATCAGTCGATGCGTTAGATATATTTTATATATTATTACGGCAGATAATGAAGTCACCGCCAACATACAGAAGAAAGAAGAAAGCAGAAAAATCAGCTTTTTGCATAAAGGTGACTTTTTGGAGACGTTTGGAGAAACAACATTCTGAATTGTGTTGTGCCCGAGTTGCAACAGGACGCCATGGAAAATAAAATGAATGCATACACGTGCCGCCCGGTTTTGAATAAAAATTTAACGTCCCTCGCTAGGGAAATCTTTTTTGTTTTTCAGTTCTGCGCGTCGGTGCAATACATTTTCATTTACGAGATAGTCGACGATCGCGGCAAAATAGCGGCAAACTGATAAGTCTGCAAGCTGCATTCATCCTGAAAATTATATTTACACGCTGGGACCTACGCTTTAAATCTCCACGGCTTAAAAAGCGATATTTTATTTATTATTTTATTATTTTTCGCTCAATATTAACATCAGACATTTTCCCCATATCGAAACATATCGATTGTAACAATATTGCTATGTGCAGATATGTTATAAAAACCTTTTAAAGGCAACAGCATGTACGAAACTATACGATGCAATGGTAGGGTGCCAGGACAGAACAAAATAGCATTATATTGTCTTCCTTTTTCCCTGCAGAGAAACGGCATGATGGTAAATTAGCTAGTTGCATAAAATTTAAGTGAATTTTGAGAATTTGAAATAAAATAATTATTCTTAAATGGAGATGCATACAAGGAATACGTGTCACATCAATATTCGCAAAATTTCAAAGTCAGCTAAATGCTTGCTAATAGAAAATAGGACTGACTGCAGGGACGTGCAGAGAGAAAATTAAAGAATGGCATTTGCGTAAGCATACATATAGGGGAAAAAAATGCTTCCATTTACTCACTGCACGCGCCCGCTAACTTGGTGGTCTTCTGGAATGAGGCTTGAACCCCCAACCACTGCACTGGATCACCAGGCGAGTATCTTTACCAATAAACCAACAAGCTACTCAACAGGGGCATAAAGCATGACTCTTACGTAAACATATATTTAACAAATCCAACTGCCAGTTGTCCCTCCATCTTTTAGGTGGTCGTCCTGGAGGTCTGTTTCTCTGGGGCGATCGTTCTCTCGCCACTTTTGCGGCTCTGGAGTCTGTCATTCTGCCCAGAACCTTCTTCTCTGTTATCCTCATCTTACAACGCCCTCGACTCCGTGTTGCGAATCAAATCTCGGAGCGTTTAACCATCGATATTTTTTAATATTTTCATCTCAAAGGAGATTTTTGGCTCTGACAGTGTCGGCTCTGGACTCGATACTGTAAGTTATAATGCGGCGGACGCACATTTTGTATTATTTATATTTGATATCGATTTATTTTCCAAAATATGTGTTTACGTAGAAGTCGGGCTGAAATATACGCAGTGCTCGCACCTGCTCCTCAACAATATGAGCTTAACGAAGATTCCTTTATTTTCTTAAATTACCATCGTTGATTTTAGGTAGTCAAATAAATATAAAAACAGCGGCATATTTTCATCACCACATTCCCAAAATTGCTTCTCGCAGGAAAAGTCAATCCCAGTTTGCATATTTTCCAAATATTTGAAGCGTGTTAAAAGGTCATCTATTCATTGGTCTAAAAATAATGACTATCTGGTCGCAAAAAAGTTCAAACGTTTTCATTAAAAAAGTTATTTTTAAGCAACAAGTTTTAAAAATATATTTTTCATCTCGGTTTGACTTCCATGTACAAATTGTTGAGCAGATTCATTAGTATGAAAAAAAAACACTTTAAAATGTTTTCTTAGCTTTAATACGATTTTTTCATATTACTACAAAATGCAACTTCGGTATTCAAATTGGCTAAGAAATGTAAATGAAGGAATGCATGTTAGGATGGGAGAGAATTAAACAAACTTTACTCATTTGACGCTCTCAACGGGAAAGAGAAGATTAGAGACTAGAGTTTAGTGCGAAGGAAACGGAACTCGGAAGCATTTCACTTTCCTTGTCTCAACCCAGAGAACCAGAAACTGCATCATTCAGGTCTTCTGAACTCAAAACGATAAATTATTTAAGTAAGACTGTATTAATGACCTAACTTCCATACACTGTTTAAACTCTATTATATATTTATATATTACTCAGTTATATATAGGTACAATAGAGATCAGTTTTCTAAATAATATGCGCCATCGCATTGTAGATGATTAATTCTGAGCAATGATCAATAGGCAAGAAAAATGTTCAACTGAACTATGTAAAGTACCTACATATAAATAAAATACATTTTTATTATTTCGTATATGAAGTGAACTCCCAAAGGCACCTATCCCTGAGCTCAGTCAGTGAGTTTTATAAATAGATACCTACGAAAAGAAAAATGTTCATATAAATAGCATTAAGCAGGGAAATCAACTTACTTGTATGACAAAATATTGTACACAAAAGGCATAATTATAGGTCGCAATGAAATAAAAATAAAATCAACATCGCAAGCGACAAAAGGATTTTAGATCATATTTTCCAACAAGGCCTACATACAAAAAGAAAATTTATCTTAATATTTTTAAAAAGATATTTTGTATTCATTCTTGCTAAATGTTTTTACTTTAAGCTTTGTATCTTTAGCTTCATAAAATATTTTTCCATTAATATAAATTTATACAGAAAAATTTAAAACATTTAATATTATTTTTTGTCCGTTAGTGTTAGTCTACACAAGAGACCCGTTCCAAGTAGGTGGCATGGCTACTCCTCGATACGGGTGTAGTGTGGAAGGACGGGTGGGTAACTTTTTGGGGTTAAAAATAAATCTGACGCTTAAAAGACAAGGAGAAAACAGGAAAGAATAAAAAACTATTCAAGTCTGAGCGGTCGCATGACTGATTTGAAGAAACTATTCATTACTAGCCGTACAACAGTGAAAAATCACGGAACACAATTTAGGTATTAATTATTTATTTAAACATAATAAAATAAAAAGAATATCGAACATCGAACGCAGGAGGAGTAAATTATTTTGCATTTGCGATTTGCATCTTAGTTAAGCCCTTGCAATGTGCACTACTAAGTATAGCATAATTTTGATGGGCCACGGAGAGGCGGTGGTAGCTATTTCGGTTAGTCGCTGTATTGCCATCCGCGCGTTCGAGGATCGAGTCTCTCTCCATTCCTTTAATTTATTTTCATAATGACTCTCGACGACCGACCACTGATTGCGTAGCTTAATCTAATTATCTAAAGCTGTCATTCCAGAAAGTTACGGACAGACAACGAAATTATTATATTTAGATAACGTGACTTATAAAAATTAAACGAATGTAAGGAGTCGTGCACGTTCATGTTTTAATTAATGAATTTTTGATTCACACAAAAGCCAAAACCTCTTCGCATTTCTTTCATTTAAAAAAGTAAAATAAAAAAAAGTATATACAAGTTTTGAAATTTAAATAGGTACCTATCATAAAATTTTCCATCTAAATTTTGATTTTCTGATGCCAAATTTTTTTGTTTTGCTCGATTTTTTTTAAAACGGCCATTATGGTTTTGACAGCATATAACATAAAAGCAGGGATTAAATTTTTATGTCTGTAAAAAATCTTGATTTCGTAGGTTCATTTGACTTAAATTTTATTCCAAGATCAAAAATGTTTTTCATATAATAATATGTGATATTATATTTTTATTATTTTATATCATGTGATATGCACGAAAATAGCATTGAACTGTCTACTGGAACGAAAATCGAATCATCGACCAACTTGATCACTAGGCATGGGTGTCTGATAAATAGACCAAATAAATATGTTTTGTTTGACATTGATGTTAGATTGAAGTCATAGATAACCACAGCAAAAAAATCAAATATTTTACATTCAACCCCTTTTGAAGAGTTATCCGTAAGACAGTAAAATATTATATAAATTTCACCCCTCTTGAGATAGATACATATTTGACAAAATTCCTAAGAAAATGCATTATACGTTCTAATATTTTATGTATTCCCAAGTGTATCAAAAAGAAATATCGCGGAGCGTAAAGAAGAATTTAGAAGGCTTTCAAATCCAGCAGTTTATCTTACTTGGAAGCGTATGCTTCAATTTATACACTAACAAATCTTAATATATACAGAAATGTATCTTCATACAAACTGCTTACATTCAATTTAAACATTAATCAATCTCACTTCGTCGCCTAAGTCTAAACTCAAACACCTCGAATTATCGATTTAATACACGCTATGCACATAATTTAATCTAGCTACGAATATATTTGGGACACGTATCCAAATTTTTCCGGCTCTGAAAAATTAACAGAAAAATTAATCAAAATTATTAAATTAGGCATAAAACCAAAACTTTGTTACCTAAGGTAAGACGTAGACGTATATGTGAGTTTAATAAACAAATATAATAATTTCGCTGTCTGTCCGTCTGTCCGACCGTCTATCCGTCCGTCTATCCGTCTGTCCGTCTGTCCGTCTGTCTGTCTATCTGCTTGTCCCCGTAACTTCGTGTAACGTCCTTAATTTCGTTCGAATTCACGGCTTAAAAAAACAAATTAAACGGAGATGGGGCTTGAACCCCTGGCCATCAAACCCGTACCGGCCGCTTCACGCATGTTGCCACGGCCGCCTCTACGTGGATCGCCAAAAACATACTATAAATGTACACTAGGGCTTAGAAAAGATGCGAGCCAATGTTCCGTCATTTTTGACGGTTTACAGATAGTATTTGCATATTTAACTACTTAAGTTACAAGAGTAACAGAATCGCTCATCGACAGGCGAAGTATTTAATTATAATATTTAGGTGACCAGCGAAGTATTAAACTTTAATCATTTAATACTTCACCTGTCGATGGGAGATTCTGTATCTTGAAACTTAAGCAGTAAAATATAAAAATATTATTAAACTCACGTAAAAATAACAAAGTTAATATTTTTCACCTGAATTAATGATCATTATGAATAAACTATATACATTTAACGCTAAATCCAATATACAAAAAAAATATTTTTATTTATTTTATATTTAGGCCAGGACATTATATTATAAAAACAACATATTTAAATGAAATAAAAGAGCTGTCTGTATGTTTTATCTTAGTTAATATAATACTTATTACCTACGTATAAATAAAATAATTATTTGACAAATATATAGCGGTATCGAAACCAATTGGCGTCAAAGTAATACAAAGTTAATTATTTGCCAAATTAAAAATTATTTCAAACCACAAAGCTAATGGCTATAAAGATTGAATATGATCCAATATCTCACTGACAAAATAAAAGTAGAGTTTTTATTCAATTAAATGAAAATGACGGTTTAATATTGGAAAATAAATTTGAAATTTTACGTACGAAAATGTTAATTTAAATTATGTCTAATGTGTCATTTATAAAATTTATTTTAAAATAATCTATTATTGTTTTTAATATCTAAAACGTGAGCTATACGATATATTTTAATGATTGTAGTTAATGTCTTTGTAGAATCAAAAGTAAATTATGAAAAAACATCGTTTTTAAATAATAAACATACAATTTAAGATGCAGTGAATTTTTTTTCAAACATTACTTCTTAAGTAACGTTGTTAGGGGCAGCATAAACCCAAGTGATTCACTTGCTTTGCTTGCCATCCTTAAACTTACATGCAAACTGACATTTCCCAGAATACGGAGGAAGCCGTATAGTAGAGGCGGACTACTTAATCGACCCTCTCCAAATTGGTGAACGCACATCACGAATACTCTCGAATAAAGGTTGGATTAAATTATTCATTTTTAAATTTTTCACATGTTTAATTACACCCAAAACAAAAGGAAAGATCCTTTAAATTTATATGTTTAGGCATAAAAATTTCAATAGCTACCCAACAGAAAAATGAGTTTAAATACGTGGGGTCAACGACCCGTTTCCCCACGCGTTTTGACCGGCACCGGAATTCCCATGGAAAATCAATCGGGCAAGAAAAAACACGCGCACTCAAAAGTTTACTCTCTGTGTTTACATACAGATAAGATCGACATCGGAGATTAGAAACCGCTGACCTGAAGCTTCCCACGCTGCGTAGAGGAGCATAACAATGAAAAATGCACACGCAAATTCTGCTGATACGACAGATCTTTTTTAATATATATTTTTTTAATTAAATAGAGATGTGAACACGAAATACGTGTCATATCAAAATATTTATTATTTTCAAACTAAGCTAAACGCGTGTGCTATGAAAATAGGACTAACTTGCTGGTCCGGAGTGAGATTCGAATCCGTGACCTTTGGATCACGAGGCGAGAGTCCTAGCCACAAGACTAACAAGCTACTCTTCTCTCTCAATCTCACGCAGAAAAAGGAAAATTATATATGCTTATGGGCCGCTTCTCACACAAGTTTTTGTACACGTCAAGACACCAAAATCTGGATAAAAAATACGTGTTTGCGACGTCCCAATTCAGTTAGTTTCCTCGCCGTCACAACACCGTCACGCTGCGCGGCTGCTACCGTAGCTCATCTCGCTACGTAACGCATCTCTCTCTACGCCATACGATCAACCTTTAGCCTGCAGTTCAACTCGTCCTACAAACACGCTCGAAGATCACCCGTCGACTACGCCACATGGATCCCGGTGTAACGGCCGGAAGTTGCACAGCTGACGATCGCACTGGCTACCAAAGTTGAGCGAAAATTTTACGCTGTAAATCGATGAAACTGTAAACTCTATAAAAATGACCACGGTTTTCTGTTAATATCAGCTGTTTTTCATTCTGTAATACATTGTACAAAGTGGGATACGAGACACGGTACCCCACATCCTTGCTGTGTTCATTTCACGTCGGGGTCACCAGGAATTTTGTTTATTAACTTTCTTTGTCTGCTGTCTGTGGTGGAATCTTGTGAATCTTTCACCTTCTATGAAACTTTTTACATTTATGTTTAGTGGATGATTATAGATTATTAAATCATTTTCGACATGAATTTTCGTTGTCATTATTTCGATTAAAATTACTAATGTATCTTTGTTATTGAGCGCTCAGCCGTAACAGGTGTATGGGTGATCTTAAAAAAATCGATTACGAATGTATGCAAAGAAAGCGTATAAAAGCATGTCTTCATCTGTTTTTTTATATACTTGATCCTACATGATCAAACTACATTGATACACTAAATATACATGGTCATTTGGAACACATTAATAGCATCGCGGTACTATATTTCTGCCTTGATTATGAGTCGAAAAAATTCAAGCAACCATGACCTAATATCAATAATTATGGAGATATGTGACATAATTAAAACCTTCGAATTCCAATTGGAATTTCTGCAGGGTTTTTATAATTTTGTGTTGAAACGAATGAATTTTTCGTAATCGACGTAAGTTACTGTAATGATACTTCTACGATCTGTAAAAAACAAGTCAGAAATATTGAAAAAAATTCAAATTTTTAAATTACATAACTCCATAACCTTAGGTCATGGCTGCTTGAGCATTTTCGACTCATAATCAAGGCATAAATATAGTCCTGCGAGGTTATCAATGTTTTCCAAATAACCCTTTATATATATATATATATATATATATATATATACAGTCAACTACCTATCAACAACTATCAAACATTGACGACTTGTTAAGTCGCTGGGATAGTGAAATTGGTAACACGCTGTGCGCGAAACACGGAGGTCCGTGGTTCGAATCCAGGTTCCAGCATTTAATTTTTCTGTTTTATTATTTGATATTTGTGTATTTCTCTTTATTTCATTTATTTATTTCGTATTAAATACATATATATATATATATATGCATGTTGGTAGAGCAGGCCGGAGATACTTGTCATTGGGATAGTGGGCTGAGGTTTAAAAAATGAATGAAGGTATTGTTTTTATGAAGGTATTTTGTAACCAGTATCCTATTAGTGTCTCGTCAAAAAAAAGATAATAAAAAAAATGAATACCTTCACTATCCTTCAATGAACATACCATAAGATGTGTGTTACAATCTTAAAGGGAATTTGGAATTCGTGTAGATATTCAGCAAAGGTTTAGCATGCAAAAGGAATTCTCTGAATTTCACGTCTTACGACATTGGCGACTTGTTGCTAGAGCCAACGAAATACGCAAATCAAGCTATAAAAATAAATAAGTGGCATGCACCTACGTAGTATTTATCGTTTTAAAAATGTTTATTTGTATGAAATGGGTAGGTGTATAAATTTAAGACGTAAATTAAATAATGATAAATTTTCATACGAAGCAAATACATTGTGGTGAGACATAATATCTTTGAATAAAATATCACTTTGTTTAAAACCACCTTATTGAATTATTAAGGTTGAATATAACTTATTAAAATCAGAATCACAAATAATCAAGAAGGCCTTAAGGGAAAAAAGAAACAGAACGTAAACTTTAGTGGGGGTTAGTTGAGAGAGAGGGTGTATGGGTGGGCGTAGTTAATTAGAAGGGGAACATATCTAGAATTGGGTTACGCGATAAATATAATTGTTTATTAAGTAAATAGTTTTTATTTATTTGTAATGATATTTTTATTTTTAAGGCTTCTAAATTATTAAGACATATGCCTATGTCATTTCTATGAAGTATAATTGGTTAAATAAAGGCTTTTTATCTATTAAATGAATCGCGAAATCTGAATAGCCTACACTATTTAGGCATCTTTTGTGTTCAATGACTCTCGTATTTATATTAATAAATTATTAATTTACTGTTTACCCTAGGACCTGCAAGAGTGGATAAATTCCTTCAATGAAGAGTGCACTCAAGTAGGGATGAAGATTAGTACTGCCAAAACAGAGGTTATGGTCGTAGGAAGAGACCGAGAGCAGTGCTCGATCAGCATACAAGGGACGGGAGTCAGGAAAGTGAAATAGATACAAGAATCGGAGCTGCAGCTGGCGTTCTACGCTCTTTATATGGTGCGGTGATAAGAAAATCCGAGCTTAGTGTCAAGTCAAAACTGACTTTTTAAATCTGTGTACAGGCCTACTCTAATATATGGCCATCAAATTTGGATCCTGATGGAGAGAGTGAGATCAAGGGTCCAGGCTGCCGAGATGAGTTTTCTAAGGGGGGTAGCGGAAGTCACACTGATGGACAGAGTGAGAAGTGCCGGCATAAGGCATACACTCGGTATGGAGCCCCTACTCCTGCACATAGAAAAATCACAACTGAGGTGGCTTAGACATGTGCTCAGAATGCTAGAGGAACGATTACCAAGAAGAATTCTTTTGGCAAAAGAATTCTTAAGACGGCCGGTGGGTCGACCCAGATTAAGCTGGGAGAGACAACAAAAAAATGTATTTGAAAATAGAATGGGTCTGGACTGGTTGACTCGAGAGGAAGCAGCGCAAGACAGGGCATCATGGAAGCACCTTGTCGAGTCTTTGGGCCCCCGACCCTACTAGGACAAGGGGAAGAAGATTATGATGATTAATTTATATTCCTAGGAGAGAATTTAAATTCATTACTTACTTCAATTTATTTATTACTGAATATATCATTATTACTTTACGTTTTTTGTTTTTTACAGTACATCTATTTTATTTACTTCAATTAAATATTTCATTTATACTTCTAACATATCTGCTATAAACCGAATTACGTATATTAATTACCTTTATTATATTACACTGTAAGCGAACTCCTTTACCAAGCACGAGCAGTTCTGCTTTCTTACAGAGGTAGCACTAAAACGATTTATTGTTACAACTTAATATATTTTACCTATGCGATTCAAATATAACAATTTAATTAACTAAAATATATTTTAAAAATCCATGAAAAAGTTTATCTTTAACGATGAAACACATTAAATTGAAGACTTGGTTGAAAAGCGTTGAATTCCATTAAGAAAATTGACGTTTTTTCCGTGCCTATATACACCCTCATTGTGCTAAAATGATTGGAATATCAGAGATTAAACTACATATTTTTATGTTCGTTATATTCACAAAGCGTTCACCATTATGAAGATATTATTTACATTTCAGGTTTTTGACGCTGAAATGTAAATAACTACTTAATAATATGTAATAATATTAATAATAATAATGAAGCTGAAATGTAAATAATAATGAAATACCTACACAGAGATTTATTTAGTCCTCAATTTACTTTTGTATTAAGTCCGTCTTTCCGTTATCTGCGCTCAACTGTAGGCGAACTCAAATCCATCCGGTTTGAGTTTTCTGCTATATTCTGCCGCGTTTCTACGACTTTTTTGGCTGACGTTTCAAACCCCATTGCAGAGTCCATCACAAAAGTCATCACAACGCAACACAATAACATATCGTCCTTGATAATGGACCCTGCAATGGGATCCAAAACATCAGTCAGAGGGGTCGTAGAAACACGGCAGAATATCGCAGAAAACTTCAACTAAAAGATTCTGAACGGCCGTGAAAACCTATGAACATTTTTACTCAAATTCGACAGCGAGTCTCGACATGTGTGCAAAAATGTCACCAAAACCATTATTACATTCAACTGTTTTTCTGAAAAATTAGACAAACAGAAGGCATTAAATTATAATCATCCTTTTTCTTTTAACTGCTGCTGGAGAATGCAAAGTCACTCAACTGTCGAAACTTAAATGATCAATGGATTTTTGACGTTTGACGTACAATAAGCTTTAAATGAGACGTAAGATAGGGAATCTCTGAGACACAGTGTGCACAATGAGACTTAGAATGTATATTAAGCAAATACAAATATAAATATTAAATAAATATTATTATATTAGTTGATATTAATTTAAGTAAATGTTTAAAATATATACTGGTCTACAAAAGGAGTTTAAAAATTTGTTAAATGATTCGGAAGAATATAACATTTACATTTAAAAGAAAATTGGTTAATATTTCACTTTAAAAATAAAGAGGTGAATATAATGTTTAAAAAATATATAAAACTTCATATAAAAAAAATACTACGAGTAGAAAGTAAATTTTTGGTAATAACCTAAGTGAGTACTAAGAGCGATCCCTGTTTACGAGTTTGTCAATAAAATCAAAAGCGTAAGACGGATATTATCAATTTTTGGTATGTGTTAAACCAGGGGTGCACACTGAGTGTGTACGTTGAAGCGTGACTTATGTATGTAGTATGTAAACATAATATAAATAAATTGCTTATCTCGTTATTTTCCCATTACAATCCTTATCCGATCATTCGGACTTTAATATATCGAATGTGAGGTATAAAAGCAAAGGCAGCAATATCCAAAAAAATTAATGTAGTCAACAATTTTAAATGTACTGAATTCTAGATTTTATGTATTTATCCTTTCCTAAATCAAATTTATAGGTTTGTTTACGATAAAATATTGAATTCAGTACATTCTAATTTAGTAATCCTCGATGACTGCATTAATTTTTTTTGGATTTTGCTGCCTTTTCTTTTATATCCCACATATAATATTCTGTAACATAAATATTTAATTTCGATGTTTTTCCCAAAATATATGTTTATGTAAAAGTCACGCTTCAATATCCTCACTGCACGCGCCTGTGTTTAACATAAAGAAGTATAACTAATCGAATTGTTATGGGAGAGTTTTACGTAGGAATGTAAACGTATGGCTTATTGAATGCAAGCAATCGTTGGGGTTACAAAAGAATTCTGTTTTTATTTTCAGTCGTTTTTCATAAAAGCTTTTTTTTATTTTATGCCTGATAAAATAACGCAATAACGTTAAATGTTTTTGTAGAATACATGACCTGGTTTTGCGAAATTGATGAATGATTATTGTATTGTCATCCATAATACATCTCTCTGCCAAATTTCAATTAATCAGGAAGTGGGTCAAATACTAAATGCAAAATTTTGTGACTGACAGACATGAATTGAAACTAAATAAAAGCTTGTAAAAAATTGGACTATATTGTGAGGGTCGAATCTCCGAATACTTCATCACTATTATACACACAAAATATATAGTGGTTTCTCACCAGTCTTTGATCACAATGTTAGAGTCTATTCTATGGTGGTGGTGTAGTTAAGATATAAATTAAATTATTTATATCTTAACTCTTAACACAGCCACGGCACTAAATATGTCAAGTATCGCAGAAACAGGTGTAGATTACGGAAAAAACTGGCTCAATCTCAGTACTCACAGACATGAATTTTGTGTACACAGATCGATTAAATTAATGTTTTGAAATATAGAAAAAAGTAATATGCGAAACGCTGTATGCAAAAATTATCAACTTTCATTTGATGCATGCAAATATTATCAACAAGAAAACAAAAGGTAAAATTCACATTATCTCAGTTTTCAGCGCGCTCACTAAATGGCATTCAGAATCATCTTATATATACTTCTTCCTAATCTTCTTAATCAGTTCAGGGGCCCATCCCATCCCATATAACAGTTTGCGTTCAAAAGCAATCTGTAAAATGATTCATCTTTATTTCAAACATGCTGTGCAACCTGTAATTAATAACAAAACATGTATCTGGTAGCTATAAATGCGCTCTAGTGATACAGTATTTTCGTGTTGTGTTCTCAACACGGAAGCGCACCGAGCGCCTACTCGTATACTCACACTCGCGTCTTTTAGATGTGTTATTCATGTCAGCATTTATCATAATACCTGTACTACGTTGAATTGGAAAAAAAAACACTTTGTTATCACAGAGATCATTCGGAGGTTTTCAGAAAACCACTCTTCAATATTTTCAGATCTTTTCAGATGGCCGGGTGTATTATTTTGATCTTTGTGATAAATTGTACAAAATTTTATTATATTTTTATTGAAGCATAACGGTTGAAGTGTTTCGCTATCTAGAAATGTTAAAGAACATCGAAAACATCCCGGGGCGATAAAATTTTGTGTATTTACGTTTAATTTACGGCTCGTAAAACATGATATTCCAACCAAGCCCGGCCCAGGAATAGGTTCGCGAAACGAGTTTCCTTAGATTTGAAAATAAAATTGTTCGTAATATTTCGTTTTATCTGTAATAACATTCGCTGGAACCGAATTCTGCCGAGACCTTTATGGCTGAGATGAATGGGAATATTTGTCGACTCTTCGTTATTCATCTCTTTATAAGATACATTTTATTTTGTGTATCATTCATTACATAAATCAGACGTGGATGTAAACGCATGAAAACTGTTATTTTAAGAAGTACCCATCTATTTCTTCTGCTATTCAATGAAATAAGAATGTAACAGAAAATTTTTTTAGTCCGCAATATGCCATATAATATTAATAAAAATCATAATATTTTTTTGATGAGATACTTATATAAGAAATAGAAACGATAACTTAATTGATAATTTAAAAATCTTTTAAATTCCGTATGGCAGTACCTCACCGAATCAGCTTGAATTTCACTTGTAAGAATTCATTATTGAAACTACTTGATTTCTATTATATACTACGGAGTTTACATAATTAGGTAGTCGAAAAATAATTTATGATATATTATTCAATCATATTTCATATGTATTTACTGAGAACACAATTAGTGGATTTTGCCCACAGAGAGATAAACCATAGAAGTCTCACAAAGATGAAGATATTTATATGGGAAACGTGTATAGAAGTCTTGATATGGTGGCTCAGGGCTTGTGACCTGCACGAGCTGGTTTGTGTATTATCTTATCACTTTACTAAATATAACATTCACCAATTCCACCGTAAGAATATCCACACTTTGTCAGTTTTTTTGAAGTTGTATATACATTCTACATCTGTATTCTTTCAAATATTTGAAGGAACTACGCTAGAGACGTCTATGGTCCTTCCCATGACATAGTTATTATATATAGATTTTGCAGCTGGTAATGATTAATAAATGGGCCACCCAATGATGACTTCCATACACGTTTCCCATACAAAAAGTTTCGTTTCAGTGAAACTTCTATCATTTATCTTTATTATATTTAACCACGGTAAAACTAATTTATTTTTGTATTTACAATTAATTGAAGAATAAAATGTTTTTTGTACAATATAATATTTGAAGTTTATTTGAGTTGATTTATAAAATCCCTTGGCATTTTATTAGCAATTTTCTTTAACAGTGACATCCATAAAATACATATTTTTTCTAATATTCCCGCTTCTTCGAAAAATATTTAAATCACTCTCGCGTCATATACGCTGAGAGGAAAATAGAAAGGAATCAAAACTGATCGCGAATAAGATTATGTATCTCTTGTAAATCCTTGACTAGTAACACGGTATTGAAGAATAGCAACTTTAATCTAACAAAATAAAGAGCAATCTAACTTTACCCGATTCCACTAACTCAACAAATTTGAAGACGTTCCTTCAGATTTTCAATTTCGGTTTCCATTTGTTTGTTCGAATTATTAGAAAACTTTATATAACAAGACCATAAATTCGTTTATACAATATTACTCAATTACGTTCAAAATCTACATATTTACAAAATACACATATTTATAAAAAGTATTTTTGAAAAACGCTAAAATCGATTATGGTCACGATATTTAACAAAGATTTTACACATTACAAATACATATCTTCTTTCTTCTTCTTCCATGCACTGTCCCAACTCATTGCCTAGGTAGGCTGTTGGGGTCGACTCTTCTCGTTCTCAGGCTATATCTTCTTCGGTTCTGGGTATCGCTTTCATCCAGGCCGTTTATTTTGGAGCATTGAGTCATCCAAGAAATATTTAATACAATTCCTTGCTAAAATATGTTTATATCCATTTAATAAAACTTTTTTTTTGATTTTTATAGCGTTAACTTTATGGATGGACATAATTATTAATTTTAATTAATTAAAAAAACATATTCCTAAAAAATGTCTAAGTTCAAAATAATTAACCCAAGTGAGCAGATCAAAAAGTTTCCGATTATCCTTTTTATATAGCCTTTCAAGAGTTGTATTTATTTTACACAGAATTTCATCACTTTGTTTGTCGTTATTTTCTTTCTAGAATCGCCGGTGAAGTCAAAGAGCTAAAGAGCTTAATTTTTGCCCAGTATCTGTAGAAAAGGAAACACGGAAAATTGTCGAGAAGTTCGTACAAAAATCTACAGATCTGTTAAAGTTACGAGAACATCTCGGGCGCCAACATATTTGTTGATTTTGTGAAGTGGAACGTTGTTTCTTCTCAGTTTTGTTAAAGCAATCTTTTTAAATTAATTCGATAAAGAAGAATGCTTTATTTGGCAAGTTTGAATTCTTGTTTGAATGTTTGAATAAGCATGCATTAATGAAACACAATTTCATATGTAAGATGGTTCTAGTTAACACATCAGCATGCGAACTTTGAACAAATACATAATGCATTAAATAAATATTTAATTTAGGTTTATTTCGCTGAAATTACAGTCATGCGCAGATTTTTTGATTGTATGAAGTGTACGTCCATGACATCACGCACAAGCGAGACAATATGAACTTTTTTTTAATCCATAATGAGATTATTAAGTGAATACACTTCCTCTTAAGTTCATAATAAAAGAATAAGTTCAAAATAAAATAAGTAAGTTCATAAATGAAGATAAAATGGTTAAAATCACTCACCGAATGGCTTCTATCATCTGAAGTCCCATGTTGACGCAGTTGTAAGCGTGGTTCGGTCTGGAAACAGGAAGGCCGGACACACAGTAATAGCAGTCCCCGAGGATCTTAATCCTCATGCACTGGTTATCCTGTAAGATATTACGTATGATAGACTAAATATAAAAAAACTTAATAAAATATACAGTTGCCTTAATAATAAATTGGTACGTACGGATGTAGTCGTTCAGAACTAATGATCTGAATCGATTTTCAGTAGCTTAAAATCCTACGGATTCCCATCGAAATGATGAGGCGAAATTTGGGCCAAAAGTAAGTAAGATCCTTTGCTATATTTATCGGTTACTTCCAACACTACAACAACTACAATATCTAATCGGTAACTTCCCAAATGCACTCAACCACTGAGAAGAAAACTATTTCTTTTCTTTGTTTTTTTATTGTTATCTTGTCGAAAACGTTTTTTTCTCGGTGAACTACAACTTGCGCAAAATTCAACGGTAGTAAACTACGCTCTTCTGGATATTATAGGCCGTTATTAATTTAAAAAAATGTCTTATAAATTAATGTAAAATTAAAAAAACTAAAAAACCTTCGTGCACATAAAATAATTTCAAAAAATTAATATGGATTCCAATCAGACGGTTCAACAGAAGATGCAATGTTAACTGACGGAATTACATAAGAAAAACAATGCATCGATATATTTTTGGACCTAGCCAAAGTACTGTCTCCTGCACATCTGGTACATAAATGAGTAGTTTTATTGTTAGAATGATGACTGGCGCAGTTTAAAGATTATCTGCGTAGGGGAAAATCATTATCAATGTTGGCTTTACAACCCCTGGTAGGTCTTGACTTTCTCAAGAGTATTCCTCCGTTGATTTCGGTCTTGCACCAGCTCTCTTTGCTTCTAGATTTCCAAGGTAGATATGTATTTGAATATATCATTGCATCTTAATTTTGGTCATCCAAAACTCTTCATCCTGTTGGGCTTGTATAGTAGGGACTTCGGTGTTTATTATTCATTCATTTTCTCTACATGACCCAACTACGGAAATCTTCCCGAAGTTGGTCATGTGGAGTTGGGTCTTACAAGAAGCTAAACGTCACAAATTTTATAAAATAAAATTATTGAACTAAACATTTTTGTAGCGCCTACTCCAAAGTCCATTAATAATCTTCTTCTTCCTCAGCCTTCATCTCTCCACTGATAGGCCTCTTCCATACCTTTCCATCCTCCCTTGTTATTTGCTAGTTGTAGCTTTAGTAATATTAATTATAAAATTGTAAAGTTCAAATGATATTGTTGCGTATATTTACACGTGTAGCTATGTCATGTTTGAACCTTTGAAATGTTTGTGGAACATTTGTACTTTTTCTTGCTGACATAACTTGATCTTTGAAATGAAATATGTAATGCTGCATTAAATGCTGAATAGACTTACGTTTCGCGTAGATTTTGAAATGATGTGACCAGAGAAATATCATTTTAAACATTTTATTACTCCATATAGAACCAAAAACCCGATCAAATCTTTACCTATTTAAGATATCAATATTTGCAAATGAATTATTTTTCTTTGACTGCTTATGATATTTCTTTAAGAAGTCAAACCAAAATACACCAACAAAAGTAGACTAAAAATAAATCTATTTAATATAATGAAGAGCATATTTTAAAAATATATACAGTTTATATTTTCGCAATATCGATTCTCAATAGGTCCAAATCAAAATATAAATTCTAAGAAAAACATAATTTTTTATATACAATTATAGAAATATCCATTCCGCAACTAGGAATATCGAGAAATCAATAATAAAATTGAGTAAATGTGCAAATTCTCTTCAATGAGATTTATTCAAATATAATATTGCAGAATTGGAATATTTCTACGATGTTTTTAGGATTTTATAGCTGTGAACTTACGGAAATTTTCACTTCAACTCTTTTCAAATTTATTTATGGCATAATATGAATTTTGTTTGAGTTCTTTTAAATTTTTCGATTTTATGTCTTCTCGTTTAATGACTTTTTAAATATATTTTTATAATTAGTATTTTTTAAATATAATAAGTATAAACAGAGTGTCTCTAAGCTAGTAGCAATAACTTCAAAACTTCGGGGGAGTCTTCCTTTGAATATAAAATATTCTTTACACTTTGGATGAAATGTTATGTTATGTGACGAATTCAAATTCTGAATTTTTTTCAATATCATTTGTAAAACGTTAGACAATCATGAAAGTATTTTACATCGAATATTAAATATTTATTTGCTTTGATTCAAGTCAAATCTGGTTCAAACTTCTGCACGGCTTTAATTTTATTTTACTAATATTGGAGGGAATGAATTTGTAATATTCGAGAAAAGTTACTTTCACTGTATTTCAACGTTATACAGAAGACGTCAGAAATATTTTTTAAAAAATGTAAACTCTGATGTCGCTTATCTCTCCTTAAACTTTGACACTTTACATAAAGTATAAACGTATTTTCTATTCAAAATTGAATTAGAAAGACTCTCCCGGAGTTATTCCTACTAGCTATGAGACATCCTGTGTATGCATCACTTTATTAAGTAAATTTTATGGTTTGTGCGACACGTTGATATAGGAGAAAGCGGGAGGTGCAGCTGATTTGGACCGCAATTGGGATTAAAATCTGCCTATTCTCATCATTTCTGTCCTTTTGTTCCTTTGATCTGTACCTAAATATCAACATCTTCCACCTTTTGCCGTAAACGCCTAAATATTGTCATTACCGCAAATATAACAATAAGTTTTTTTACTGTCTCCCGATCTGCTTACACCGCAACGATTTGAATATGTCCGCCCCGCTTGATTTGAACGCTTTTTCCACCGCCTTTTAAAACAATTTGTGTTCCCACTCATTTACCACCCGTATCTAGAATTAAGAGTGAAAATGAAGATGACTCACAGAGGAGAAATAGCGGCATTCTGTTAATTCCGCTTGTCATTCCCCTCAATTTCCAAAAGGTAAGACTTCATTCCTTTTGTAGTCTAATTAATGCCGTTTATCTTGGGTCTGTTTTTTCCTCCGTCACACAAACATATCGCGAGCACACATTTTATTTTATTTTTAGTAACATTTTTTGTTGTTTCTGTCCCACCAAAGTTATAACCAAAGTTTTATTAGAATAATATATTATAATAAATACAGAATATTTAGTAAATAAATAAATTGGCCTAACATGTGTATAAGATGAAAGTTTTCTGCAAACATTTTTGTTTTTATTTAAAATTTTATGGCTTTACCGTATTTCGCAGGGTTCCTAAGGACCTCTGCGCCAGTTTCATTCCTCGGAATTCATTATTTACGAATTGAGTACATCACGTTTTGGTATAAAGTGCTCCGAGTCAGAACACAGTGGAAAAAAGCAACAAGTTCACTTTTGAATAGTATTTTTTATTGGTGCCACTTTCTCCGTTATGTAATAAAGAAGTTCAAACTTCACAATTCCCATAACACATTATTATTTCAATGAACAGAAATATTTTGTTGGGTTTTTTTAATATAGATTCGAACGGGAATACATATCACATTAATAAATTTACTTTTAATTTAATTAACTTTTATTTTTATTTAATTTACCCTGTATGGAGCCCACCTTAAATTCTTAATCCTTTTTAATAAGAAATTAAGTGCATGTTGGTATTTAGTTAGAGTAACACGCATGTGAAAAGTATTCTGTGAAGGTGTTAGTGTGTAAATAATTAATTAGTTGTGTGTAGTGATATTAAAATGCTAGTGTGGTGATTCTCCTGTCGAAGAGACAGGTTACGTCTTAAAACCGGTAGACAAAAAAGTAATGTTTAATGGTTATATACTATTATAAATAACATTTTGATGCATTTGTGTATATTAAAATCTAAAAAATTCATTTAACACTTAAGTGTTTTAAGTACACAAAACATTTAAGTGACGGGTATCGTGTTTGATATTTATTAAATAATAAAAATATTTATTAAATACTAATCGCACTACATTCAAACACTAAATATACAATACACATAAATGTACATGTAAAATATACTAAAATGCAAAAATACATGTTACTAGAGCGTGCCGAAGACAGTTGTAATTGGGATAATGGGCATAGTCTTCATTTATAATGTGTTATTATTACAGTATCATGTATCTATTATCCTGTTAGTGTCTCTAATAAATAAAAAAATAATAAAGAAAATATGTATCTAAAAAAATTAAATATGTTTTTCGGGTAGGTACTTGGCTGATTTTTAATGTGCGCTTATGTATAAGCACAACTTACATGCAGTAGTTATATTCGTGTTCGAGAAACACGGCGATATTGAAAGTAACGCTAGAAACTTGGTGGCAATGAATTATGGTAAGTGCAACTCGTATAGGGAAAAAAATTAAACTGAATTAACAAGCGTTATTTCAAAAAGAAAAATTGCTTTTGATCTTCTTTTCTGAAGTTTAGGTGTGGGAGGTAATATCCGATACTATTCATCCTATTTTAAAAATTCTTTTACAAATATTTAGAACAGACTTTCAGAGTGGACAAAGGCTATTTATTATCCCGTTAAAATAAGAGGAGTTTTCGTGGTGACCTATTTTACAACAAATGTCGATGAAAAATGGTCGAGCGATGCGTTTTTTACAAACGCTGCCTTAACGGTTAGATATATTCAAATACATTCTATAGTTCTATAAAAGTTCTATAAAAAAAGTCCGCAACGACATATATCTATATGTTAAGGTTAATACACAAATTTATGAAATATGACTAAAAGTTAATAAAAATCTACTAAAGCTAGTGTATAATATTCTTGATTCATGTTCTGTCCAAAAAGAACCTATTCGTTCAATAATTCTGTGTCCATTTTTCAGGCTTGTTTTAAGAAACATATCCTATTATCAGGGCATGCAGTGAGAACTTCGAAGCATGACATTTACATCAGTATATATTATGAGAAAAATATCTAATTAAAAGGTACCTATATCTCGTCACATTCCAATCACGATTATTATCATACACAGATTTTAATTTAACATTATATTCTATATTTTATGTTTTTTCCAAAACATATGTCTGCATAAAAGTCATGTTTCAATGTTCTCACTGCACGCTCCTCCCTAATTTATAAATTTGAGAGAAATCTATTGAGCTATAAATTATTGGCTGAGTCCTATTAAGTCGCTGTCTTAAATTAATTTACATTTCGCTTATTTTATTTTATCTTGTTGGGTGGTAATTTCACTGCATGTAAACGAATGGGGTTTTATTCTAGTCTTTACTGTTTAATGGGGTATCGTAAATTATTGTCTATATAACATACCTAGACCTTAAGAAAGTGAAACGCCAGATAATTGATCCCTTGCCAAAATATGTTTTACGATAGACAGACAATTATTCGGAGCTAATTGGAAATATTGAGATTGATAAAAGGGTATCTTATAAATATATTTAAAAGCTATGAGTGCCCATGTAAATATTTTTAGAATTATTATTATACTATGTAGTCTCTAAGTTTATTTTCGTTTTTACAAATAAGATAATTTATTTGTAATCAAACATAATAATTTGGTTGTCTGTCCATCTGTCCCCGTAACTTCTTGTAACATCCGTAATTTCGTTATAATTCACGGCTACAAAACGGCCAGAGATGGGGCTTGAACCCCGGGCTACCAAACCGTTACCGACCGTTTCACGCATGTTGCCACGGCCGCCATTCCGTGGAGCGCCAAAAATATGTTATAAATATATACTAGGAGCAAAGACGCGAACCAATGTTTGATCTTTTTTTATATATAATTTTTTTTTATAAAAAGATTAAAGAAAAATTGTTTAATGCACAACAAAATATATTAATGCATTAATTGTATTATACTACTGAGGTCATCCAGCAACAATTATTGCACACACGGTTAAAAATAAGCCACACGAAGTATACTAGCAATAACCACACGTTGATCTTAATTTAGCTTAATCTATAATAAAAAACTAACCTATAAAAACCAAGTTTTTATTATACTCCCTTTCAGGTTTCGTACCAACTGCACGCATCGGGGTCATTACTCATATGTATTGATTCCAATTCGAAAAAACATTAAAATTTAGAAAAATCCAAAATTTCAGTATAATTATTTAAAAAATTTAAACAAAAATTTGTTAGATCATTTTTATCATCGCCACGAGTTTGCCTGCAAAGTTTCAGCTCGATTGGATTACGGGAAAAGGGTTAAAAATCGATCCAAACTTTTTCCGGCAGACAACAAACCGCAGACGCTACGAGTTAAAAGAAAGGGAGTAAAATTGTAAGTACTCTGTTATTTTATATAGACTTACAAGTTTCATAAACCCAGTGGAGAATTCTCTGACCAAAATACTGCCTGTGAAAATTCGGCCCTGACTGTTACATTATTCGAATACTTTCATGTTCTTCCAAAGTTATAACGGCCTCGAGGCTTTCCTCGCTGTACGCCATGTTTATGACTCTTGCCGCAAGTATTTCGAATATTTTATTCAAGTCATTTAACTCGGCTTCAGTAATGAAATTCAAAGATATAATTTGTTTTTACTAGTCTAGAGTTAAACAATTAAATTAAATAAAACAGAATTTTATTAATACGTGTAGCCTGTCATTTTGGATCGTAACTGTACATCTATTTTAAAATGTAAGACGTGCAACAAGTAAAGTGAGGTAAGAGGAAACCTTCTCAGAATTTATAGTCAATTCCACAGGTTCCACACACTTAGCAATATTGAACGTTTTTGACATTATCCTTCTTCGTTGCAATTTAGAAGGATCCAATTTTCTATACTTGATTGTCTTCTAAACATTGTTTTTGGTTGGATTTAGGCTAATTTAAAGTGGGACTCAATTAATTATTTTTTCTATTTAAAAAAAACACATTTTATTGCGAGGCATTGATATTTAAAAAAAAAAAAATCCGAACGTGGCCCGACTACGGCGCTCGTATACTACCAGTGGGCATGATACTGGCGTCTCACATCGAGGGTTCCGGGTTTGATTCGCGGTGAGGTCACAATTTATGTATGTGATTTGCTCAAGCCAAGGTATTTTTGTGATGTATTTCTCTTTAATAATTGGGACTATTGGACTGTGAAGCGTAAAAAAACAACATATCTTAGAAATATAGGTATAACAATTTTATTTCATTCAGAAATGTATAATTTATATCGGAAATATTCCAGATTAAAATAAATAAAAAGATTGATTAATCCTAGCACCACCCAGCGTACATTACTCAAAGATATTTGGTATTCATTGTAAAAAACAAAGCTGATAGCTTTTTGAAAACGGAGAAATGGATGTATCATTTACATTAGACTCAATATATGTGTGTCACAAGTTGTTTATGATCTCAAGGCTAAATTTGTATCGCTGTTATCCGAAAAGGTAATGAAAAATTCTGGATTCTTATTCCGGTAATATTTTAAGAAAGATCGATTTTATATTTTGTCTAGATTTTATCTGTCTTTATCTTTCAATACATGTGTGATGTAATATTGGTCTTCTAAACAAATTATTAATTAAAACTTACAAAGTATTATATAATATTCCTCTCTAAGCACAAGAGTTATTCTCTTTTTGGAGAGGTACAGCGAAAAAAACTATGTGTTAATTATAGTTTTAATAGACTAGAGTAAAATAGTATAGTAAGACTAGAGTAAAATAGTTTTAATATCGAAATACACCAGCTACAAAACCATCATACTAGGTGACTATAATCTTCCAAACAAAGTGGTCATCTAACGAAGACGGCGTCATTACAAATGAATGTGAAAATGATCGTGCGCGTGTGATTCTAGATATGGTGAACTATCTAAACTTATATCAGCATAATTTTGTCTACAACATCAATAACCGCCTTCTCGACTTTGTATTCTCAAATCAAGCAAACATTTCAATCGTAAAATCCATCGATCAATTGCTACCAGTTGATGATCATCACCCTCCATTACATATCAAATTAAGTACTCTATGTCCCAAACCTATACAGCAAGAATCCTCTCTTAACTTTCAAAAGGGAGATTTTGAATCCATAAATCAGCACTTATCCATCATAGATTGGTCATTCCTATGTGATATCAATATCGATCAATCTCTCGAAAAACTTTATTCAATTTTCCAAGATACAATAAACTCTCATGTTCCACATTTTACGCCCAAACCTAATGTATATCCAAAATGGTTTACGAGTGATTTGATAGAACTAATTAAACTAAAAAAATCCCTACATAAAAAATTCAAAGACAGTCGTTCAGTCGAAGACTACATTCAATTTAGTAAAACTCGGGCAGAGTGTAAAAATATTTTAAAAATATGTTACAGATAACACATTAACTATATTGAAAACAGTGCCTTAAAATCCAAAAATCTTTGGAAGTATATAAAAAAACTTAACCAAAACAGTAACGAATTTCCATCTGAAATGTACCTGGACAATCACGTAGCCACCAATACAGAAAATACTGTTAACCTTTTCGCAGACTTTTTCCAAAATGTTTACGACCTAGACACACCTGTTAATAACATACCTTATCACAATTTCAATAACAACATGTATCTATATAATTGTCTCATTACATTTGAATCCTGTAAGAAAAAGTTAGTATCATTGGATACTAATAAATCTGCAGGACCGGATAACATTCCACCGATATATCTAAAACAATGTGCCCCTGTGCTTGCTCGACCCCTTGCTCAATTTTTCAACTACCTGATTTCTTCTAAACAGTTTCCTCTACGTTGGAAAACAAGTTTTATCACTCCTATCTTCAAGAAGGGAAGCGAATCTGATGTCAAAAACTATCGCCCAATTTGTATACAATCAGTACTCCCTAAAATATTCGAATCCTTGGTACTGGACCAAATATATCCAGAACTTCTCAAAGTGATAGGCAACATGGTTTCGTTAAAGGTAGAACAACTTCCACAAACTTACTTATCTATCAGGAGTACATATTTGAAAGTTTCACAAACAAACGTCAAGTTGACAGCATTTACACGGATTTTTCAAAAGCTTTTGACAAGGTTTCTCATACAATCCTTCTTAAGAAACTTCACTCCTTAGGCGTAACTGACCCACTACATAAATGGTTTGCAAGCTATTTGACTAACAGGAAACTTCACGTAAAAATAAAATCCTGTACATCCCGAGCTATCCTAGCCACTAGTGGTCTACCACAAGGTAACCATCTTGGACCCGCATTATTTCTTGTATTTATCAACGATATTGTCGAATGTTTCGATAATGTTGAAATTTTACTTTTTGCGGATGATATTAAAATTTTCAAGGAAATATCAGATGTGAGTGACTGCCTTACACTCCAATCTAACTTATACAAATTAAACGATTGGTGCATCTCTAACAACCTATTTTTAAATGTTGATATGTGTAAATCACTATCCTTCTGCAGAAATAAATCTCCCATTTCCTTTTCGTATTCAATAAATAATACAAACCTAGAAAAAATAACAGAAATCCGTGATCTTGGTGTCATTTTTGATCATAAACTAGAATTCAAAAGTCACATCAACTTTATTACGAGTAAAAGTATGAAAACCTTAGGTTTCATACTTAGATCAATACAGGACTTTGAATCAATTAATGTAATAAATCTCTTATATTGGTCTTCTTATATCTTGGTCCGTAGTCAGTTGGAATACAATTCCATCATTTGATCTCCTTTTTACAGGGTTCATATAAAAAATATAGAAAGGGTACAACGTAAATTCCTAAAATTTATAAATTTTAAGCTTCATATTCCGATCGACCAAATAAACTACAAATATTTGCAAACTAATCTTAATCTCCTAACCTTGGAAGATCGAAGAAAATTAACAGATTTAATATTCCTTTTTAAAATATTAGGTCCTTACATATGAAATTGGCGTTTTGCGGTCCTGGCAAATTTGATCTCAAATATCTTCTCTTTGGTTAGGAATTCCAAATCCAAATTTATACAGCTATTTACTCATGTATTTGTGTTTTGAAAATTATAATTCATTTGTTTTTTCCTCAATTGTTTTTTCTTTGCGTCACTCAGTTTACAAAATGAAAAACTTGAAATATCGCGTTATTTACGAGTACGAGTTCCACCGTGGCACCAGTGCTGCAGAAACGGCTCGAAGGATTAATTATGTGTATGGCGACGGTGCCGCAAAAGAAAACACAGTGCGTTTTTGGTTCCAACGTTTTCGTTCTGGAAATTTCGACCTGCAGAACAAGCCCCGTGGACGGCCGGAGACCAAAGTTGATAATGAAGAATTGAAGGCTATTGTGGAAGCGGATCCATCGCAAACCACATCCGAGTTAGCTGCAGGCTGCGGTGTTAGTGATAAAACTGTTTTAATCCACTTGAAGCAAATTGGTAAGGTGAAAAAGCTTGAATGGTGGGTACCTCACGATTGAGTGAAGCAAATCAACAAACGCGCGTTGACTGCTGCGTTGCATTACTCAACCGGCACAATAATGAAGGGATTTTAAATCGAATCATTACCTGTGATGAAAAGTGGATCCTGTACGATAATCGGAAGCGCTCATCGCAATGGCTGAACCTGCCGAACCAGCCAAACCATGCCCCAAGCGAAAATTGACTCCAAAAAAGTTACTTGTGAGCGTTTGGTGAACTAGTGCTGGTGTCGTTCACTACAGCTTTCTTAAATCTGGCCAGACGATTACGGCAGATGTCTATTGTCAGCAACTGCAAACCATGATGGAAAAGCTAGCTTCTAAACAACCGAGGCTGGTTAATCGCTCTAGGCCACTGCTGCTTCATGATAACGCTAGACCACACACTGCACAACAGACGGCTACCAAATTAGAGGAGCTTCAATTGGAATGTCTAAGACATCCACCGTACTCTCCGGACCTTGCCCCAACAGATTACCATTTTTTTCGAAATTTGGATAACTTCTTGCAAAGGAAAAAATTCAACTCCGATGGGGCAGTCCAAACCGCCTTCAAAGATTTTATTGATTCCCGTCCGAATGGTTTTTTTAGTAAAGGGATCGATGAACTACCTATGAGATGGCAAAAGTGCATAGATAGCAATGGTACATACTTTGATTAAATAAATATATTATAATAAAAAAAATCGGCTTTATGTTCCTCCCATACTAAACGCGAATTTCATATGTAAGGACCTAATATTACACTCAAATTTCGACTGTTGCAAATTCCTGAATAGTATTAATTTTAAAGTTTCTAACCGTAGGACCCGCCAAAACGTGCTGTTTTATTGTGACAATTCGGACACAAACTATCGTTCAAATTCTAGCATACCTCGGATGCACAAACTGGGCAATGAACTACCTACATATGTCGACATTTTAAATCTATCTCTCTCAAAATTTAAAAAAATCATTATATGATCATTTCTTTTCAAAATATTAAATTTTTATATAATGTCTTAAATTTTTTATATATACCTGGCTATTCAAATTTAATATTGCTATATTATCGGTGAGTAAAAATTTCTGAGATCACTACTTTACACTTTTTTGCATATATACTTTTTTTACATATATGTCTAACCTCATTATGTTTAAACTATGTATATATACTTTTTTACATTTATACCCTTTATTTTTCTTTTACTACTTTACACTTTTTTGCATATATACTTTTTTTTACACATATGTCTAACCTCATTATGTTTAAACTATGTATATATACTTTTTTACATTTATACCCTTTATTTTTCTTTTACATTTAATCGTTTGTTGTATTTTAATTATGTATAAACCTGTTGTAAAAGGCTATTAAGCCGTATAATTAATAAAATAAATAAAATAAAATAAATAATAAACTGTATCTTATATTAAACAAATAAAAAACACAAAATGTACCATTCTCTTTTGGTTCTGATACGAGTTGTTCGTGGGAGATACTGTCGAGTACTTTCCACGAATCGACGAGGAAGCCTGTACAATAACTTGACTTGTTCAATTTATTTTGTATGATAGAGAATGTTTTGCGGTTGCGGCTTGTGTGCATATTCCCCCAGTGAAACGGAATGGGTTCTCATTCATTGTAGAATTGTCTTTCGTGATTGAGTTCGGTCTCTTTTGACTGCTTATTCTATATATTGTATTATTAATTCAGATTTTTGATATATTAGATAAATAATATATTACCTTTCTCATTGTCTAATAAATGAGATTACCTACCTATATGATTGTAAGTAGTTATCCCTCACCACACATTAGAATTATAATTCTTTTTGGTGAGGTATATACATAGAAAAAAATTAATTGTATACATTTAGGTATCACTGTAATAAAATATTATATATATTATTACTTAAATAAATATAAAAAATTGAAAAAGTGCATTTGAAATATTGTTTTTTCAAACACATCCTGTACCTGTTGCTTTTATACCATGCAATGATCGAATCATTATTTAACTACAAACATTTCTAAAAAAAGAATTATTGAAAAAAGTAGAGATGGCCCAACAAATTATCCATAATAAAATGATTTTTTTTAAACTCTAGATAGTAAAATAGATAGTGAAGTACTTTCAGCTGAACGCAGTGAATGGTCATGATTAGATAGAAAATTAAATTTAGACTTCGGGTACCGAGGTATTATGTATACAGGGTTATTTGGAAAACATTAATAACCTCGCAGGACTACACTCCTGCCTTGATTATGAGTCGAAAATGTTCAAGCTATCATGACCTAATATCAATAGTTATGGAGATATGTGACATCAAAGTTTGCATTTTTTTTTCAATATTTCTGACTTATTTTTTGTAAAACGTTGGACCATCATTACAGTAACTAATATCAATTACGAAAAATTCATTTGTTTCAATACAAATTAAATAAAATGATTAAAACCCTGAGAAATTCCAATTGGAATGTTTTCTAATTGGAATTCGAAGGTTTTTATCTTTTTATTTGACTTGTATTAAAGGGAATGAATTTTTCATACTCGATATAAGTTACTGTATTTATACTCCAACGTTTTACAAAAAATAAGTTGGAAATATTGGAAAAAAATGCAAATTTTGATGTCGCATATCTCCTTAACTATAATAGCTTGAACATTTTCGACTCATAATCAAGGCAGGAGTATAGTCCTGCGAGGTTATTAATGTTTTCCAAATAACCCTGTATATTTAAAAAAATAAATAAAAAAATTCAATTTCTCTCTAATTAATCTAATTTTTTTTTTACTTCAGGAATTTATTTTCATTTAGCATATTCAATCGTACGAGTATGTCGATAATAATACATCTTTCTATTTTACATTTTGCTTTTAATAAATAAAATGCCGAGGAAATTAGTGCGCGAAAAAGAATTAATATTTTTCAAGGACGTAGTCTGGCACGTTTGCCACCTCCGCCAAAGGAGTTAAGTTGAATACCTTGCGATATCCTTGTCCCTACCAGGCATAATCCTGTGCCTCGCTAATCCCAGGGTTGCGATGTAAACTCGAAACTTCAGAAACTCTACGGTCCCTGCAGGCTTCATTCGTCCTGGATAAACTATGCGTACCACTACAAAGAACATTCTGGAATGCAAATAGACGCCAGCTTTCAAAATGCTTCGCCTACGTTTACACATTTATTTATTTAACATTATACAAATGTGTAGAAAGTTTTTACTTTTCTGTTTATTGAGTAGTAATTTTTGTAATTTGAGTTAGGCAGGAAATGTAGTTAAATGAAAAGAAATGATAAGTATTATAGACATATATAGATTACCGATCTTCAATTAACAATTTATTTGTACTCAACCCTGGTCTACTTTTTTATCTAATTAACATAATTTTATTTTAAGAGACATAAAGATATTTTCGTAGTACCTACTTATAATTAATACAAGCAAAAAAATAGTCATGTCTCTCCGATTAAGAATGTCTGCAGCAGGTATACTAGAAAGTAATTTTTTATTTATTATTTATTTATTAATTAACGCCCTGTAGAGCTTTTACAACACATAAGTAGAGTGTACATTAACAGAATATAAGTAATGTCTAATATAATAATACACATTAAAAAACAGAAATATCATTAAAAACAAAAATAATTAAGAAAACTCAAAACAGACAATAAAAGAATGTTGTAAATGATGACATATGACAGGTACACATAAAAAACAAGTTGCTTTCAATATGTAGAAGCTAGAAGTTTCAGTATACACAAGGAACGCTTAATGAAAGGTATTTATTTATATTGGAACCAAAGAGGTCACAGTAGCCAAAGAGATACATCCATCCATTCACGTACCGACGACACTACTAGTTATACGCAGCTAGTAGCAAAATCTTCGAGGTAGTCTTCCTTATTCAATTTTAAATGGAAAATATTCTTTATATGACGGTGTAATATTGACAGTTACGGAGATAAGGGACATCAAAGTTTCCATTTTTTTTTCAATATTTCTTACTTATTTTCTGTTGAAGTATCATGAAAAGTAGTTTACATCGAATATTAAAAATTTATGGCCTAATTCACAATAATGTCAAACATGTCTCTTCTACAAGCATGAGAATTATTATCCGACGTCACTCAAGTGCTTATGTTTAATATTTTGCAGACGGTCTTTTTAATTCACTATTGGCGTGGACATACTCTAAAATGGAGTATTTTAACCTATGTCTGAAATTCCCTGTATTCGTGGTGTAAAAGAGCTCCTCAAGAATTCCTGACACATAGATTCCTGCCTAAATATGGGATCGAAAATTTTGAAGCAAAAATGTCCTAATATCATAGTTATGGAAGTGAGCGACTTCAAAGTTGGCATTTTTCTGACTTGTCTTCTGGGAAGCGTTGGACCGTCATAAAAGTAAATTACATCTAATATTAAAATTTATTGCCTAGTATACAAGTCGAATAAAATTATTAAAACCTTGAAAAAATATTTTTTTAAGTATTAATCATTTCATTTGAATTTTATCTACGCGCATTAATTTGCATTTTTATGAAAGTCCCATGTTCTACAGAAGACAGTTATACAAAAATATTGAAAAAAATGCAAATCATAAAGTCGTATATCTCCATAACTATTGATATAAGGATATTGTTGCTTGAAGATTTTCCACTCACAACTTGGGCAGGAATCTACCTATAAAGTATTGTGTTGAGAAAACTGACTTCAAGTTTTGAATTTTTTTATTTTTTTAAATATTTCTTTTAATAGAAATGCGAACACGGAATACATGTCGCATCAATATTCTTACAATTCTCAAACTAAGCCAAAAACCTGTGCTGATGTAAAAAGGACTAACTTATTAACTAACTAACCAATGACTACCAGATCACTAGACAAGCGTCATGACCACTGCACCAACAAGCTACTCAATTTCTATTTATATTTTTGAATTATCTTGTATAATATTTAATTCAATTTTAAATAAGTCAAATATAATGAACGTTGCAGAATTTTTAACCAGAATTTTTCTTACTAGTTGTAAGAATTATTCGTAAAAAGTAAAGTTTGTGGGATTTATATTCATACTTTTTTCCTCCCATTCCGTCAGTTTCCAAAAAATATTCAGTTGTATGGGGGTCATCTGGAGCTGTTTTAGAAAATGATTTTAATCTTCGTTTTCTCGGAAGTTTACGAATTTAACTTTTCGGCACGCGATGTATGGGGACCTAATCCATTAGTATTTTTTAATTATTTGACCTTATCGTGTGGTGTTTCAATTAAGGAAAAACATCGCTAAACATGGAGTATACTTCGCATAATAAAATTTGGCACAAACACAACACTCACATTTCTTGTTGATTAAATTAGAGTTAAAGACTCGAAAAAAATATTAAGTAAAATTAGCAGTATTCTCATTGCAGGAAGATAATAAGAGCGGTGAATTATTTTGAAGTGAAATATAAGAAATTTTTTATACTTTGATCACATTTTTTTCAAGATTTTATTGTGAAGTGAAATTATTTATTTATTTACAGTGTAACGATAAGTAGGTATAGGTTACAGTACAGTGTAACGACAAGTAGGTATAAGTAGCATGATAAAAGCTGGCTTATACACAATACTTACACATACGCATTTCTTTATTCATTCATGTGTACAGGTTGACTTAATAAGAGTCAATAAATATTAGTAAAATTACCAGCATTTTCGCTACGGGAAGGTGTAGATGATAATAATAATAATAATAAGAAAAGCATAAAAAATGATTTTCAATATTGGCAAGAGCGCTCCGTAACCGTGTTCACTCCTCTCGTCATTTTGAGTTTTTTATTAAACTTTTAATAAAAAGTTAAAGTTTTTTTATTGGTGTTTTGAGTAATTTAAGAGTTATAGGTACGTTTTATATACGAATTTCCATTTACCAGAAACTTTACGTACGATATTCGAGAGTTTTTCAATATGTGAAAATGAGTTAGGCCCAAGTAAAGTTGGTTTGATGATTTTAACATAAAAATCACAAGAAACCGGAGACAGGCCACAACAGTTGGTTTTAAAATGAGGTCTATATATCGAAACTTATCTAAAAAACAAGTTTGTAGAACCTAAAAGCGGTTTTTAAATAAATATTTACGTTAATTTTTTTTACCATTAATCACAGTCATGGGCACTACTTCAAAAAAGCCATGAAAAATCAAATCATTGATTAAAATCGATAATATTATCTTGAGAATATATATATTTTTATGAGGAAGAGATAAAATCAAATCTGAACATAATAATGGCAGAATTTTTAGTTTTTGAGTTTAGCAAAAACAGAGCAAAAAAATACATGTATTATTTAATGCCGTGAAAACGATAATACCAAGTAATTCAGTGAGAAAATATTTTCTTTTTCACGCAATTTCATATCTCAAATAAAAACTAGATTATGTAATTTGTACAGTGTAAATTTTGTGTTTTCTTGATATCATATTTCATAAAGAAAAGTATTCAATAATATAAAAAAATAATTTGTAACTTGTACGGATTTTACTTATTTTTTATAAGGTTTTGTATAGAGCATCTTTAATTTTTCTATATTTTTACAGTTACTTAAATATTAAATAAACTTGAAAATTATACGACTTTCTACAAATTTTATTAAATATTTTCGTAAAAATTGTTAATACTGGATGAAAATTTTGAAATAATGTGAACACGGAAATAATTATTTTTTAAAGCCCGTTTTAGTAAAAATCTTAGTTAATGCAATTATTTTAAATATTTAAAGCACAAAGTAATTACAAATATAATAACAAAACAAAATTGGCATATGTATAACAAGACATTAAGCACTGTACATACTCACTAACTATAACATAGAAGAACTATACACACACAATAATCTTTTCATCTCAAGACAGTCATTGTGTGTTTGTAATTAGAACCAAAATCTATTATTTTAAGAAATGATGAACCTGAATGAATGAAAATTGTTGTAATTAATTAATATAAGTACTATATCAATGGTGGTGAATTTGCATGTCGGTTCCGACTCAGCGTTGCGGGTTAGTAACAATAATTATTATTGCTGTCAGACTAAGCTACGTCAAGCTTTAGAATTCCTTTAAAATTAATTACAGGAAGCTTTGCATTACTCCCGACTAAACCGAGAATTATAACACTCCTCTGTATTTGCATGAATTTTCCAGAAGTCATCGGGCGCGTGAATTCGTGTTGACGAATTAATTAACCTGTCTCCTCAGAAATTTACATATTCGCTGTACAAAGATGGTTCCTTAAACCTCTTTGAAATTTTTCAGCTCACGCGGCGATTAAATAAGTCAAGGGGGCGAGTTCAAGCAGCTTCATACCAGCCTTTTCCAAATTTTCTACTCTTATAAGTAGTTGAGAATCAATCCAAAACCACTCTTAAACTTTTCGTAGCTTAAGTTGCCATTTCAGCTATATTACAGAAATCTGTGACGTAAATTTGAATCCGAAATAGTTACTTGACGTGTGCTTGACCCGATTACAAAACTCTTTCCAAAACTAAAAAGAATCTGTTCACTTATTTATTCGGTCTATCATGTAGGAAACAGTCTTCTTCGAGCCCGAGGAGGCCAAGGATCTTTTTTTACATTTTGTTAAAACTATTTGAAGGTATTTACGGATTCTTATAAGATAGAGACATATAAGGTAAGGTACAGTTAATGGGGTACGTATCTCAAACACATCCGGCATATTCCTTTCTTTCTTTCTTTGATGAAAAGCTTCAAAGATTATCGGAGAAAGCTCTTGAGAAGATCAAGATAGTAGTTGTAGAGTTAAAAGAATTATATAGTCACGAGATTCTAAATTAGAAAAGAGCTACACGGAATCGAGGTTTTCCGAACAATATGGAATATTTAAGAAATAACTAAAAGACACAAAAATGTACTAGAATATTCGAGAGAAAACATTTCCTATAAAATGCATACTAGCAAAGCGCGACCAGTCTTTGGTGGACAGAAGGCGACTTCATGGATTAACAAACAATATAGTCAGCCAACGACAAATTTAAAAAAGTAACTACGTACAGAATACTTAAGGGTGAAATGGTGCGAATTACGAAATAGTGATGCAGTTTAAGTTTGTGTCTAGTGAAACTTGCAACCAGAAAACAAAAGTTTAATTGATTTATACTGTTTCATTTTGTCCCCCATCTCTTCGAACCCGTGACTATGTTAAGTCAAGATGGTGTTCAGTTTAGTAAAAGTCGTATTTTAACTATGAAATTGGTTGTCATCAAAAATAGTCAAATGAATTATACACTCCGGTCTAATAATGACATAAAGAAATGAAATTTTAAAAGATCTTTAATACGCGTTTCAAGCAAATATTAAAAGCCGATTGATATCCATCAATCACAATATAAAAATGTTTGCATGTACATGCTGGCCTCACTTAGTTTCGTAAATGTTTAGACTAAAAATTTATATTTTTAATCTATTTTCAGCAAATAAAGAAAGAAATTAAATGAAAATGTGTTCAAGAATGTCAATTTGAAGCAGTATAATTCCAATTTTAGGAATAATGTTTCGATTTCCGATATTGCGATGGGTAAGAGGACGGATCAATATATGTATATTATAAGGCATTGCCTCAAATATCTCCAATAAAATAAATAATTCATTAAGGCATACATGCTGCTAAAGTTTTTTTACATGACGGTTTCCAAAAAAAAAAACTTCAAATTATCTTTCAAGTAAATCCATACATATTTAGATGTTTGTTTGATGCTAAATTGCATAATATAACATTGCAAAACATAAGTATAAAAAATACCTATGTATATTATTTTATACGTGCACCTATTTCCCAATCACTTAGGTGTAATATATTTTTTTATTTGATTTGAAGGCTCGTCGATGATTTAAAACAAAATTATATAATGATTGTTAAAAAGATTTTCGCTCGTGTAACAACTACATAAAGTTCTTCGAAGTGGTGCCTGTCGATAGCATTCGAATAAACATAACGTGAAAGTTAAACGGAGTTTAACTGTAGTGTTTGGTAAATATTCCCGCCATTAACTTCCACGATGTGTGTTTTCAGTTTGTTCGAAAAAATGTTGACTTACATGCAAAATAACATAAATTCAATACGGGTACAGTAGAACAGTTCTGTTTAGTGTAGAAAATTTAATGATTTGTACAAATATACGGATGGTATATTCGTCACTTTAGTACGCGTGCAAAAATATTGTAATGGGACAAATATACTTATATATTGTCGTAATTTTGTGGTTACATTAATATTCTCACGATCTTTAAATCTAAGATGAATGTTTATTCCTCAAAAAATTGATATTCCGGGACAATCCATCAAACCTTTTTCCGCTTAGTACTAAGGCAAGCGTGTTACTACTAGACCAAATAAATATGACACAATTAAGATAAATGATACAAATCTCACACATTCGAAGCTATGAATATGAGAAACGTATGTGGAAGTCTTTTTCCACTTTGCTTTAGTGTATGGCAATGAATTATGAGCATAATGTTTATTTATGAATATTACCAGTAACTTTTGATAGATTTTCAAATTTTCAAATGTAAACCAATAATATATAGGTCATTTTAAAACTGAAGTTACAATGAATATGGTTCAACATTGGCTCGACCTAAATCTTATAATACTTGAAAGTGGACTTAATAATCCCGTCAAACTGATACAAAACAATTTTTTATTTAAACTAATATTAACATAAATATATGAATAAAATGAACAAAATAAGCTATAAAAATAAAGATTGGATGTGCCATAAAAAAATAGAACTCCTCGTGTTTGGAGAAGGGGTACATTTGTAATAAAAAAAAATATTTTTAATGAAAATGCACTTTTATGTGATGTTGCAAATTATAGAATGACGAATCAATTACAAAAATATACAGAAAAAATATCTTACAAAAATATATTTAGTTTCCGTCACACAAACCCGGAACATTTCCTTTTTGATGTCCATTCTATGGAGGAAACAGATACCAATTTTTCCACAATACCTATCTATGATGAAAAATCTTACTTGAAAAATATGTAATTATCTAATATAATAATCCATTTTCAAACTAATTGATAATTTTTTTCAATTATCCTTTCCAATTGATAAATCGAATGTATTTTAAATGAAAGGATAAATTGAGTATTATAAGCCTATATTGAGTATTATACAGAGTACATATATTATATAACTATTGCAGAGTAGGATTATTGTTGAAAATTTGAATTTTTATTAAATTTGAATTATGTGTGTATCAAAATTGTTCTGTTTTTAAGATGAGATGTATTTATGTACCTATCTAAAAATATTTAATTCTCTTTAATATCTACTTGGAGTACTTTAAATGGAAATTTAGTAGAAAATTTAACATTCGTTCTATTCAATTATTTTAACCAAATTATTTTATTTAAAATACGTTCTATCAAATTATTCTAGTTACCTATGTATAAAAAAATAGAAGATGTCGATTGTAAGTGAATGTCAAGTACCTACATAATTATATTTTATTTTAAATAGGCATAATGTATTCGAAAGCGGTTGGCATAGGAACAAGCTTGTAATTTTACTTTTTTTAAATGCTTTTTAATTTTCTCGTCGATTTTCACATTGCGGAATTGAAAGATTTCCCAGAAAGCCTGACTGATACTAAAAAAATCTCCGCCATAAATTATATTCGATATAAAAAATCTAATAATGTTTCCACTTTTGAACACATCATCAAGGATGCAAGACTTTGATGGTTCAACTGACATAACATCTTGCTCATCTGAACGTGTTAATTGAGTGTACGCGATTAATCATCGTCGGTTTCTATTCCTACCTTGTTTGTATCCGTCAGCACTGGAGCGTGAGTAATTATTCAGTCCCTTAATAAACCTTCCTTGATTTAAACGAAGTTAGGTACTGAAATAATTAATTCATTAGCGAGATCAGTCCCCGTCACCCTTGGCCGCCCGTTTACCTTACGCGAATAGTTAGTCCAATTAAACGTCGTCAATGACTAGATTGTATCCCTAATCAAGGCGCTTTCTGAAAACATTTAGAAAATTTGTTACACGTTGTGTCTGTTTTTGGATCCAATTAAAAGAAGCTACCTTGAAAAGATAATGCGTATGTGTCTGTTAAAATAAAAGTTTGTAAGTTACTCATTTTATTTCCATAGATTTGCACGAGAGAGACATGTTTCCAAAAATGTGTGTTATATTTTTCTAAAATAATATTAATCTACGTGAGTTTAATAATATTTAATGATGCTGTGTTAATATTATTTATGACCATCAGGAATAATCTCTTCACTGTAAATACTAAATCAATAATGTAAATCTCTCCTATTTTACTAAATGAACAAGTGAAGACAAGATAAATATAACATTTGAAGAATATTCTACTTAGACGGTTCGATCATATGAAGCATACGATCGATAAAAGAATAATTAGTAAAATTTCGGGGACCACTGGAACTAGATACATTAGAATTGTTATATTAAACATAAAGAAATTTTAAGAATCGTGAAATGACTAAACAGTGGGTGAGTGGAATGACAAAGCTGAGTTTATCTGAATTTTCGTAGATCCTAAAGGGTAACAATGCAATATTTGGAACGGATAGTATTAAAATAAATAAAAATGGATGACATTAATATTTTTGAGGATGGTGGATGATGGTTATGTTTTGCGCAGGAATATATTATAAAGAGAAAAGAAAAATATAAAATAATTATCAAAAATAATTAATTGAATATTTAAATATAATAATATCATTGTCTGTCCATCCGTAATGTCAATAACTTACTGGAATGAAGCTGGAATTAAAATCTTAGATAATTCGAGTGTGACACCCAATCAGCGCGCAACGACTAATATAATCCATAATTTCCCAAGCCGTCCAAGAAGTTATATCTTTGGCGATAAGCAGAAATGATAATTAATCAAATTTTTATCTTTAATCTGGTTACAGTGCAACTTCTAACCTCCAAGTATTAATTACATTCAAACTAACTTTACATATAAGTGGTAGTTATAGGTTTAGTTTAAAAGTATTAAACATCGTTTCACAGTTATTAAAATCATATATAGAATTTTTATGTAATTATCAAAGCTGCGTTTTTCAATTTTGGGAGTGTTAAATGTGAATGATTTCTTCTGGAGGAAAATTAAATTAGTATTTTAAGTGTATACTCTGAGTGACAAAGGGAAACACCTTATCTAATTTTCAAACGCCTTATTAAAACAAAGTAAACGCATAAACTGTGAAAAGATTATCCGGAGAATTAAGAAGATTCCATTCGTCCATGAAAAGAGATTAAAATTAAGATTTTCAAGAATAATAAAGCCTAGTCTAAAAAGTGAATCTAAGACTAAGGAAGGATTCTCACAAAGAAAGGATTAATTTCTCATAAAGATGTTGACTGTAATTTTACTTAATAGGAGAAGACAGTCGTTGCCGAAAGTTTCCACTGGTGGCTTGCAAGTAACTATTTGTATTCATTTTCGTATTTTGCAAAAAAGGGTTTCTTATAATTTTTTTTTCGTTTTTTCATTTTCTATTAATATTTAATAACGACGGTAAGCATTAATGTAATAATATTGCGCGAGATCCTTGGCTTGGCATAAATATGTGGCCAAAAATAACATTTCATTTGACGGATTTTCTGTTACCTATAAAAACTTACACCCTTTGACCGATCATTGCCTAATTGTGCATAGTTAACCTTTAAAACCCTGCAAAATACATCAGGCACCTTTGCCTCTCTCCCTAACTACCTTATCCCCTCCCTACGATATAAATGAGTAAAATTGAATGCCATATTTTGCTGGGTTGTAACCGCTTTAAAAAAAATATATTTCACAAATGCCACAAATTAAATGTTGTAACTAATTAGGTATTATATGTATTCCGAACTATGCAGTGTTACGCTTGATAACTCATGTGTCAGATGCACATATTCTAACAAACTATAGGCAATTTCATTTTTTTTAAATAAATCATATTAAATATTATTACGACTAGCCGTAAAGCCGTGAAAAATCAAAAAAACATAAAAATAATAATTAATTACGACACTTGCGTATAACACGAGCCGCGCGCTGATTGACTTTTCACGCCAAGGGGGTGCCAGGGCCTCGTCAACGGCTAGTTTTTAATTATTATTTATTTTTTAATTATTATTTATTTTATTTATTTTTTATTAATTATTATTTATTTTTTAATTATTATTATTTAGTTTTTAATTATTATTTTTTTTTAATTATTGTTTTTTTTATTATTGAGATTTTATTATTATTATTACAGGCATCTTTGAAAAATATATTAACAGTTTATACGCAAGGATATATTACAGTATGTGTAACGTTACATTACTTAGTTATCCTTATATAATAATATAATAATACAATATTACACTTATGTACTTTTAACTACCACCAAATTTTTACAGTTAATTGTAATATTTCTTTATAATTTTGTCCATACTTTTTTGTCCCGTTTCATTTTTCATTCTATCCGGTAGTTTGTTGAACAGTTTTAGAATTACACACTGATTAGTCCTGTCTTCGTAAAAAATAATTGTTTTTATTATTTCTAGTTTTTTATTCACCAGTGTAGTTGTTGCAATTCCAGTCTAATTCCAGCGAATTACTGACATACACAGATTCTAAATTAGGATAGTTGATAACATACGAGAAGATTACTTGTGTACTAAAATTTACAAAGATTCTAACATATATTTTTTCTTTGAAATATTTTTTTTTCATAGATTATTTGATCTGTTTACACAGCACAGCATATTATTTGATCTGTGATGTATACGTTCATTTATACACATCACTCAAACAAAAAATTATCTTTGTTTGAAAATACTCTAAAAGATAATTAATTAACTTAAAATCTCGCTAATTCTGCTTTCATCACCAATTTGGACCGTATTGACGAAAATAATCGTTAATTTAATTTGCGAACGACGGAAGTCAATCTCTTTATTAGCTTGTGCTGTACGGATATCTAGAGTAACTTTTCACAAAGACATCAAACTGAATTAATTAAACTTTTCTGTAGACTATCCAATGATTGATTCATCTGAAAAGAAATTGAGATTTTCGTTTCAATTGGCAATGAAACAATTTTATTAAAGCATCCCCTCAGTGAAAAGAAACAATTTTCAACAACAATCCTCCAGATATAGGTAGGTACCTCTCTGTATAATTTATTTACAATTAGAATAAAATCTTGTCATTTTATAAAAAGTTTATGGTGAAAATCGCCTGACTTTTAGCAATTTATAGCTAGCGTGGTAGATGAATTTTTAATCGAATTTAATCAAAAATGCGCCGGTTGCTATTTATGAATTTTTGACTTCAACTTTTTTAGGAAAAAAATGAAAATTAATTTCAAACTGATCTCATTTGCTAAAATATCTATTTTTCGATATGATACATCGTATACAATTACATCAATTAACAAGAAATTTTTTTTTTTTCATTTCACCCGAATTCTGGCGACCAGATTAACTTCACATCTCTCATTTCTCAACTCTGCCATTTTGAAATTGGGAAAAATATGGTATTTGTTAATGAAAAATATTAATCAGTGTATATCGTAAACAATGATATTAAAAATAATTTTATATCGAGGGTCCTCAGCCAAAAGGGCGTAAGTGATTATTTCGAACTTTACGAAGGAGAGTAAAAGAAAGTTTAATCAATCTGATTGTATCAGTATTTCTTTAATTGTTAAACGATTTCCATATTCGTTTTGGAAATACAAATGTGGAAATCGTTTAATATTGACAAAATGTTAAACGATTTCCATACAATAAAATAAATATTGGCAAAATTAGATTGACAAAACTTTATTTTGCTCTCCTGCAAAGACCGATATAATCACTTAAGCCCTTTTGGCTGAGGACCCTTGATATGTGCAATTAATGTGAATATGTTTTTTGATGCTTCAAGGTAGTATAATCCATCAACCCATTGTGTGTTTAAAATTATATAACACAATTTAAGGACGGCTGCGTTCTTTTCATTCGCGTTGCCTCTTGTGGTATGAACGCACTTGTTCATAATAGTCCGCCGATCCATTGGATAGATCCGGCAGACTCAGTGTAGTCCCCAAAGTACTCGTGCTCCAAAGACCTCGGGTCGTAGGCAGATGTCCTCTAGACTGATGGTTCAACAAACCCGGGATAGTCGGATGGGTTCCAGGCAGATCCTTCGTGGGTCATTGGGCTCCCGTCCCTACCGATGTGGCTGCAGCTTCCTCTGGTGGGTACCCGAAGCTGTGCCAGAGTAAATCCGCTACGAGATACGCTATCGATAGCGAAGGCTCAGACTCAACATCACATTCAGGCTACGATGTATAAATACAATGTCGAAACAAAGTAGAACATGTCAAAACATAATTTTTTCAGACACGGGAATACAACGAAAAATGTTCTTCTTAATATTCCTGTGTGGTGAAAAAACATTCCGAACGAACGTACTTCCATCACTGCGCATAATTTGGCTGAATTGCCATTTTTTTGACAAAACATAAGCAGTCTTTCATAAGTGAGTTGTAATGATACGTGGCGCCATCTCTGAACCATCTTTCTCTTGTTTCTAAGGTATCTAGGAAACAAAAGTGACTTTATAGCGCCAACTTTGGATGTACTTTGGCTCTAGTTTTCTTTTATTTTCCCATTTTGCTGCAATATTATCGATGGATTTTGCTTTATGTTGTAGAGTTAGGGTTAAATTGTAGAGATCATTCATGATGAATATTAAATTGGGTAAAAAATTTGTAATTATAATGTTTTATTTTACTACTTAAGTATCGAGAGCAACAGAATCTCTCATCCATAGCTGGAATATTAAAATGACTACTTTTGAAGATAGAATTTGAAATACCAATAATTAATAGATCAGGATGATGATGGATGGATGGATGGATGATAGATGATAATTAATGAACTAGAATTACTGGTGTAAAGGTGGTTGTAACGGGAATATTTAGAGTACAGAAGAAGAGTAAGTGAATGTTTATTGTTAAATAAATTCATACCCGAGTTCAAATTCCTTTCAATTACTAAGCTTTAAAAATGATTCATTTCACTACCTTTATGTGCAATATAGTTTATATTTATCACCCAATTTAATGATCATCGTATTTTTTTATTTAAATCTGCAATCATAAATCAATATTATGATTATCTATTCAATAAATCTGAATCAATTTTATCTGAAAATATATTTTTTTTAAATCTCATTTTAAATATATTAGACGCAATATGTATGTATGTGTGTATGCAGGGACAGTACAGTTGCCGGAGAACTGGAATTTTTTGGCGTAGTGGGGGAATGCGCAGAAGACAAAATTTGGGTCTCGTTGGTGGAATGGTACATGCGCAAACTTCCCCCCACTACGCCGAAAAATTTCAAGATGTTTGCCGGCTACTGTACCAGGAGTATTCAAATTGAATAAACAATGTGAGTAGTGACGCAAATCTAAACGGGAATGCAATTTGAAATCGTAAATAATAAAAATAATTTGTCTCTTCAAGGATGGCAGCGAAATTACAAAGAAAAAGCAAATTTCCTTTTTTAAATCATAAACAAACGTACCATAATTTCCCATGTAATATTTTTAAATGGTCATTTAAGTAATTCTGTTGAATATAATTTCAAAAATTTATTAAAAGCCAAATATAAATAACTTGGAATTATAATTATTAATATTATATATAATTAATATAATAATAATAATAATAATAATAAATATAAATATAATATTAATAATAATAATATATAACCATAAAAGCTCGCATCAAAAAATTACAAAAAAATTAATATTAAAATTTTGCATCTAAGTTATATTTGTACTTTAAATTTTAAATGCTTTCTGTCAAGCTATCTCTCTGTTTTCTGTACAAATCTACACAGTTTGAGTGATCTGATCGAAATTTCGCATACTTATTCTTTAGGACCTAGCCGGTAACATAGGCGACATTTTCTCGTTCCTCTTTACCCCACCCTCATCCCCTGATATATTTACTCTATAAATCTGTATCGTTCGACACATCTGACCCAAATTTTGTATATTTATTATTTAGGTCTTTGCGTAAAACAAAAGCGCCATTTTCCTTAAAATCCTTTACATTACTTCAACCTCCAAATATAAATGTAATGCACTCCAAATTAAATTTGATACTTTTAATTCTAAATTATAAAATGAAACCATCTTTAGTGCTCTAAATCTTCCATGTTCATTTTTATCTCAACGTTTTTCTTTAAAGATCTTGAACCATCTTCTTTTTTTGCAATAATAATTGGGTTTTTTTAAATATAAATGCCATGGCTTTTGAGAAATGTTGTGGAAACATGTAGGTGAATGATTGATTATTTTAATTTTAAATTTTTCTCTAAATCTTATAGAATTTTTTTTTATTTGGAATTCTAACAGTTTATTATTACAAAGAAATAGAACATATGATAAATAAAAATATTGAGCCAATTATAAGAATTCGCTTGATAAACCGAAAATACTATTTATTGTACATATGAAAATAAGAAAACATATGTAGCAGATGCAATGAAATGATCAAAGGGATAAAGAGTTTAAAAAAAGAAACTGTATAAAAAGTATTATAAAACGTACTTAAAATTTTTAATACTGTAATTTATTTCCAGGGGGAGAAGGCGGAAATGGATTTCCAGAAAAGAAAGAGGGGAGTAAAGGGAAAAAGGGCTAAGGGATAAGAAATAAGATCTGTGTGATAGGAATGAGTGCAGTTTAAAGGAAGGCCATAAGGAGTTACGCATTATGTTTCATGTGTAATTTGATCTTAGTGGTTGTCGTATTGAAAATGTCGAGTTCACTGAAAAATGTGTTAAAGTATGAAGCTCTGTAGACGAATGAGTTCTGTTTAGAGTTTGTGGGAGACTAAATCTTGTTGATGATGATATATTTTATTAGGTTGTGCTCCGAGAATAAAATACAATCGTACACATGAACAATCAATCATACAGAAGTGATTGCTTAGTTGCATTTAACGACTCTGAAGAAAATATAAATAGTCATTCCCCACCACTCTCCCGGACATTCCATCCACCTCCTGCCTGGATTTAATGGAAAATGCAAAATAATGCACTTTCCTCCCACAAAATTCACTTATGCTAAATCTGTTACTTAGGCAAAGTATAAAAAAAAGGAATCCATAAAAACCAAGTTTTTATTATATGTACTCCCTTTCTCATTTACTAGTTGAAACATTTTTTTTCGCTTAACCTACGCGTTGGGCTTCGGTCGGGCGACGCTACGAAAGAGAGTAATAAATAATTTCCAAAAATCCAAAATTATACTATAATTAGGTTTCGCGTCTAGCAAACACGTTGAAATATTTTCATACAACTTAATAAGTTGTATGAAAAAACCATTCAAAATTTGAAAAATCCAAAAATTTATAAAAAAATTTTAACGAAAATTCGATAGATCTTCTTGATCGTCGCCACGAGTCTGCTTGCAAAGTTTCAGCTCAATTGGATCACGGGAAAGGGGTTTAAAATGGATCCAAAGTTTTTTCGTCAGACAAGAAGACAAGCAGATGCCACGAGTTAATATAATGGGAGTAATAAAATTATAGTTATGGCAGAGGACAATTTTGAATTTTGTGGGCCAACCTAATATTTTCTAATGAGACTGTAGAAACAAAAGAAATTATCCATAATCAAGGAGTTCCCAGCACTTTGAAGCTTTGAGTATATTGGAAATTACTAGAAAGGTCTACAATAAATAGTGGATATATCACGTCAAGATTCGCGAAACGTCTGGAAACCGTCCTGGAAAATGTAGTATAAAAGCGGGACAGTGCCATCGAAAAACAGTTACAGTTCGGCGATCCCATAGAAACGGATACTAGCGAAAGCGGCATTATAGTAGAAATTATTATTGAACAGCGAAAATAGATTACGAGAATATCTACCGGGCGTTCGATAGTGAATAAGTGCGAATATTCTAGGACGAGTATAGTGTTCCACAGACGAGTGGAACTCTATACTCGTCCACACTATAGTGTTCCACAGATCGACTCAACATAATGTATACATTTAAGATAAAATTTTAAGTACGTCGATGTTCTTTTGCTGTTACAAAATTTTTATAAAAATTAATCTTTTTCATGACATTTAATGTCTGTTCCAGGCTTCGAACCGATTCCGGGGTTAATACAAAGCTTGGGGATTTTATCTTTTATAATTCTCATAGTATAACCTCTAATTCTTATTTTACCTCTTGTCTTGACAACAAAGGGTTTTCTTTGAATTTTGTTTCTGTTCGTAAATATTCAAGAATCCATTAATTTTTCCTTCAGAATTATAATAGGCCTTAAAATACTGTAAGATAAAAATTGCTTGATTCCTATTAATTCAAAATACTAAGACAGTCTGATTGGGAATTATGACGGACCGAGTATTATTAAATAAGTTAATAAACGATGATTGGCAGACGTGATTTACTTACTTTAATACAATTTAAAATATCTTCAAAGGGCGTTTGGCAACAGGTTTTTTTTCTATTATGAAAATGAGACGTCAAATTACCTAACAAATTCTCCGATTCCATCAAGAATTGTTGAACCATTTTTTTTCATTTTTACTTAACCTGATGTAAGGATAGGAATACCTTTTTATTTTTTATCCTTTATTTATATTAATATTAATTACCGAGCATTTCTTCATATATTTGCTATATTTATAATCCTCACGTTAAACTGAAATAAAGTATAATGATGTTCTCAGATGTTCGGTGATTTCCTGGGATATTCTGCCGTGTATATCTGACCTCTCTGGCCGAAGTTTCGGACTCTGACATTTAATCCATGCAAAATAATATAAATATCGTTATATTTATTTTTGAAGTGACTCGAATATTAAATAATGTATTAAGAAATTAGTATAAACAACTCTGTTGTTTATACTCATTTTTTTAATTATTAAAAATGAATTTCCACAATGTTACAAGCAAAAAACTTGAACATTTAATGTTTTCAATATAATATAATTAATTCACATTTATATTACACGCTTACCCACTTTTAGATGAGAATTTATTCTCGTGTTTAAAAGAGGGGGGCATTGTCATATATGTATATATATATATATTGTTAATGTAATCGTTAGTGTAAGACATTAGATTAAATAAGTAAGATATAGACAAAGAAATATTAGATTGAGTTACAAAAATAAAGACATTAAATTAGGTAAGTAAAATATAAACAGTACAAGAATACAAAAATGTAAGACATTAGATTAAGTAAACAAGATATACAATGTATATAATGTGTATATAATACTTCTACATATGAAATAATAACTTAACAAACAATCTCGATTCTTCAATATATTTTCGATTTGGTTATTTCTGAAAACAGCAATGACAATAAACGCACTGCATGCGACGTTTTTGGAGTAATTATAATATGATAAGATTTTTATGAAATTAATGTATCCAAGCATTTAAATATCGGATGAAGGAAGTAGAATGTTTTTATATCATATTAATAATTACATTCCAACAATATTATATATTATATTAATAAGAAGATATAAAAAACCTATATTTATTGAATTATTAACGTGTTTCAGGGCCACTTTAGTGGGATACTTTTTTAAATATAAATAGTGTTACGACAAAGTTATTTTGCTATTGTTATCGAAGTTAAAAAAGTATATTATATTATGCACCTCAAAATAAGAATGAATTTTCAATTTGAGGCTAGGTTTATCTGGTCTTGACTCCATTTACTATTCACAATAGTCTTACCGCATGTCTCTGGGAAGCCATGTTGTCATAGAGATAAATATTTTAGATTTTCATCTTTCAAGAGAGGAAGGGGTGGGAAAGTTTTGTAACAATTATTTTAGACTATCAACTTTACATGATCAGTGGCCTCGTCTGCTTTGAAGATATTCAATGAAGCAAATTTTATTACAACCACCGTAGGCACTATTACTGTTTGTGGCGATCCCTTCAGGAATTTTTTCGTTAATGAGGAAAATTTTGTTTAGTCGTGCGCAAGGCCCTCCTCGTGAATTTTAACGATATTTCAATAAATTATACAATTTTTGATTAGCTACTTACTTAACCTTCTGAGATTTGGATTCTTGTATATCCTATAAAGAGATATTAGAATCCGGAGGAATTGCGCACTATCGAAATCTCTCGAAATCTCTTGAATACTTCATAATTCTGGAACAATCTGGAATCCACTAGAACATTCGAGAACACTAAAATGAACACTAAAAATGGGAAGAAACTTCTAGGATTTTCGAAAAACTAGCATATTTGGTACAAAAAGGCTAGCGCGCACGCGGCGGAGATGTATAGCAGCGTTTAAAACCGTAGGAGAGCCGGTGTAGCCAGCGCGTTGTATATCGGGAGAAGTACCAATGTACGAAAATTGATCGGAATACTCTCGAAAGTGATCTAAGCGATAGAAACAGCATGATTAGTGCGAATTAAGAAACATTGTAACAATAAGTGTTTGAACAATTCTGGAAACATTTAGTAACTGTAAATTAAGGAACAGTGCTCCGAATTAATCTGACCGTTATTTTTTGATAAATTAGTAAAAACTTATTTAACGTTTCATTTGCCTCCCATAGCCACGTCCCCTGACAATGTTAATTTATCTTATACTTCTAAATATGAAAAACAATTCATTTTTTAGAAAGATACAAGCCGAAATAAATCATTATTCTAATTATCAAATCAAATTATTTATTCATAGCGAGACTCAACATATTAAAATAAATACTGTCCACGTGTTTTTTAAAAAAATTATCTCCTAAACTCTTTTTTCTTGTTAAAAATATGGAATAAACAATACGGTGTCTTATTTTTTTACAATAAATAAAATATTTCAAAATATCATATCTCGTAATTGGAATGACGTTGCGAGCTAAAAATTGCGTCTATCTAGAAATTGCGAACAGAATAAACTGTGTTAATATCACGACGCTAGAGTGCACCGTTCGAGAGTTTTTGCCGCTTCAGAGAAACAAACTTTCGCTTTATAATTAAGTCTAGAAATTCAAATATTGATAATTTTATATATAATATACATTTAACTATAATTAATTACAAAAGCATAATTTCACACAAGTAGTATTTGTTGGTCTTGTGGTTAGGACACTGGCCTCGTGATCCAAAGGTTGCGGGTTCGAACCTCACTCCCGACTAGCAAGTTAGTCCTATTTTCATAGCACAAGCGCTTAGCTTAGTTTGAAAATAGTAAGAATATTGATGTGACACGTATTCCGTGTTCACATCTCTATTTTAAAAAAAAAAAAAAAAAAATTGAAATTAAAATTGTTTCAAAGTATAAACATTCATAAGAAAAGCCAAACTATGATGATAATAAATAACAATTTTGCTGCACAGGAGAGTTGTTCTTTAGCCATCCGTATGTATATAATCCGTTTCATATTTAAATCCCAGAGAACGAGTTTATATCGCAAACAAAACATTAAAAAAAAACTAACAAAGAAGACATGAATATAAACTACGAATTACGAAACTATTGAATACAAAAAAGTTGCGAGCAATTTTGTTTTGACAGCTGAGTAATGAATATAAATTCTCATTCGCGGTGAAAATTTTTGTTTTGAGTGTCGAATAATGAATAGGCATTGTCATTCACATGATCACTCCTCGAAAATTCACCCTTCATACTCACCGACATGGGCCCAGACGTCGGACGCACTGACGCCACGACGCGACGCCGGTGGTAAAGGCTTTTATTATACAAAATATTCATGTATATCGTGTTTCGTCGACGTACAAACTGGTGTTCAATATAAAAAAATATAGATATGCAGATAATACGACAATGATTGTAACCAGTAAAAATGAAATGGAAGAACTTAAACATAAGATTGAAGAATTTAGATTATAATTAACTAACTGAAGCCCGTCAAAAATGACATTAATTTTATATGTCGGTTTCTAAAGAATAAGTATTTAAATTATTTTATAAAAAAAAATTAAAAAGTAACGAAATTACGACGGACGGACAGACAAAAAAATCATTATGATTGAGATAAGATTATATCAACCTTCACGCAATGGATAAAAAATTACAAATAGAAAAAATACAACCGATAAAATTAAATGACACTATAAAGCAACATAAATTTGGAAAATGAACTAACTTCTACCAATGTGATGATTGCCGTTAAATGTTTGAAGATACATTATCTAAACATATAAATGCCGCTAAATATACTCCACATAAATACAAATCCTCAAAATACAAACTATTAAAACCATGGAAAAACATAAAAAAGTTTATATTAAAAAAACTAAAAAACAATAATCACCAACTATATAGCTATTTAAACTAATAACAATTAATAATAATAAAAAGATATTTGAAAAATAAAAAACTTCCATTCCTAATAAAAATACTAAAGAAGGCCCACGCACTCTACATTTGCGCAGTGCTATTAAATCTCATATAACTTTTTTAAAATTAATTTGTCAATTTACATCAGAACTCTTCATTCCATTTTGTATAGAACGTATCTTTACAAGTCTCTACCATAAAAAAGGTTATTTCCCTTTTGTCAAACAAAAAAATATGACAAAATCCGAAGATTCGGAATACGTAAGATAATATTTTAACATTGACGGACGTTCAACTCAAATTCATTGCTTCTTATTATTTTTAACTTTTTTACTTGTTTTGAATTTTTATGAAGGATAAATTTCTTTTAATCAACGCCAACGTACGAATAAATTCCAAGAAAGGTGAAAATATCCAACTTTAGATATTTCCATAAAATTTGAATTTAAATTCCATGAAGTTACGACTTTATCTGACCTGTGATATTAGCTTTTGAACTAAGAAGAATGATATACACTCGTATTCCGATCAGATAATTAAAGTTGGTTCCACTTTTAGCATACTTCATGAAAACGGGAAATATCTACAAAAAACTTTTTCAAATCCTACTGTCAATTTTTATCTAAATAAATTACCCTGTGAAGTACATTTTTAGTACTACACATTTACCTACCTGTATTTTTTTTAATTTTCCGTGAAATTATAATATTTAAATTTTTAAGTAATGGTAAAGAACTTAATTTCACATACTAGATAACATTTAAATATCTACAAAAAACTTTTTCAAATCCTACTGGCAATTTTTATCTAAATAAATTACCCTGTGAAGTACATTTTTAGTATTATACATTAACCTACCTGTATTTTTTTTAATTCGCTGTGAAATTATAATATTTATACTTTTTAAGTAATGGTAAAAAAACTTAATTTCACATACTAGATAACATTTAAATATTGATACTTAAAGACAAGTCGTATTTTTAGGAGAAAGTTAAAATACGACTTGTTTTTCCTACTTTTAAAGTAACTCGCGGATCACTTTTTAAATTATCCACATATTTATGAGAACCAATATGAAAATGGGACTGAAACCACCAAAACACGCGACAAAAAAATAATAGGTAATTCTGCTTGTGCAGCAATTTAAAGTTCATTTTTGCCCATTTCATTTGAAAAAGTTGCTCCACCACTGCCATTACAATCGCTTTTATTTACTTCTTTTCATAAACTTAACAGTATAATTTATACAATAGCAAGAAATAATGAATAATAAGCGGACTCATTATGAAAGATCCACAATACAAAATAAGACAATGAATTTCGAAGCAAATGAAATGAGAATAGGAATGGTGGGATAAAGGGGGAGTTTGGAATAGGGTTGAGGGTGGGAAAGCCATAAGATGTGTTTATAGGTAGATAATTGGGTAGAATTTAATTAGATTTGGTATTAACACTAAGCTACGCTTAGTTCAATGATGTTTTTTCTTAGTAAATGGGACAAATATAAAAATAATCTATTTCGGTCAAATCATCCTTATGTGATTTGCATGATCAGTGGATGAAGGAGTAATATGCATAAGCTATTTTATTTCTGGGAACGTGGAAGAGCACGGTTAATCGGGTGAGTCAAGGCGAATGGGAGAAAGAGACCTACTCCTGTCACCTGAAACATTTTATATTACCCTGCATTAACTAAAAATATTATACTTGAAGGTTTTCAAATATTAAAGTCAGGTGCTTCCAGATAAAATTCAGGTGGCGAAGAAACCTTTGTTTGATATAATCTCGCAAGGAACGTAATCTCATTCGGATTTATAATTATAATTAATAATATTATACTTCATCTTCATTACAAATTTGATGCTAATAATAATAATAATGAAAATACCAAAATGTTCGGGGCCAATGGTCCCTTCATCAGAATACAACGTATACTAAAAGTCGAAATATAGAAAATAATAAAATAAAAATATATATATGGGAGACGAATAAATAACTAAGTACTAATATAAAATAAATTTAAAAGATAACTACTTGTAAAAAGGACCTGGTGATTTATAACTTAACTTAATATTCAATTTCCCATTTATTTTTCTCTTTTTCAATTAAAAAAAAAAACTAACTAAGTAACCATCACGCCGTTTCCCTGCAGGGGTAGGCAGAGAGGATTGAATGCCACACTCTTCTATCCTGGCACACCACTTTTGCTTCGGCCACAATTCAATTTACATTTTCAATTTACATTTTCTCTTTTCCAAAATTTCTATTCAATAATCCTATATATAATTTATATACATATTTTTATAATTTGTATGTAAAATTTGTAAAATCTTGTTAATATCTTCAACATTATTATCACCTTTTAAGGATGATAAGCAAATTCGGAATAATTGTTCAACATATTCCATCATTGTTCTTATTAATTACAATAATAACTACCAAATCATCTTGCTCTATTTGAAGAATTTTTTTATATTTCGTCAATTAGTATATGCCATTTATCGTATATGCCATTTTCCTCAGATTATTAATTCAATTCAATCCAATCCATTAATTTATCATTATTTGAATGCCTATTTTTTTATCTCGACGGTCTCTACATAAACTGACTCTTACCAAAAATTTATTTTGCAGGAGAGCTGTTTGCAGTTTAGCTTCTAATACAAAACAAACATATTAAAAAGAGTAGATATTTTTTAAATGTTGTATTGCGGAGAAGAGCACAAATTTGCTATGTATTAGTGCAAAAAAATAAAAAAATGAATTTTTGGGTAGATGTCTCCGAGTTTACATAGGGACCGTTGATCTGTTAAACTTGATATTTGAAAATAGTACCTGAGCAATTTGGTCGAATCGTCCAAAGAGTTCGTTAAGTGTCTTGACCAAATCGGAAGCGCTGAGTTGTTCCGAGAGTGGAGTGAAGTTGACGATGTCGGCATACAGGATGCTGACATTGTTATGCCTCTGAACGTACATCTCGTGGAAGCGAGTCTGCTTCGACGACATCTCTTGGCAAGCGTCGGCCATTTTGAGCATGATGCTTCTCTTTACCTGAAAATATAATTAATTTTCTCAATTAATATAGAAGCGAATATTTTTATGGTTAGTTTATTCCCATCTTTGCACAACTAATTATTTGTGATATTGACATTATTGTGACATTTTTTCGATTTTCCTAGTAAAAAAAAGTTATTCTAAAAAAATGATTATTTTAGATGATTTTTCAGTTATCTTGAACCCAAGATCTGTTGCCAAGGATACTTTGTTTTCAGTCTCCTTTCGTTTTGGTATACCTCTATAAAAGTCAAAAAAGAATGTACGTATATGTATGTACGTAAAATTAAAGAATATTGAAATGTAAAAGATGTCAAGACGCCGAATACGATGTGTTAAATTTATTATACCTACAGAAGAACATTTAAAAATTCTTTCAGTTAGTTCTGCTTTTCAAAAAAATTTATTCAAAATATTACATTTCGATTTTGATGATAAGAAATTAATAATTCTACATATTTGTAAATATTTGTTTATTTTTAAATGAAAATACACGAAATAATAATTTTAGAAAGTCGTCTTTATAACCAATCAGTTTTCTAATTTCAAGCCACGTACATCGGAGTCCTTAATTTATTGTTGTTTTTGAGTTTCAATTCTAAATGCAACAAAATGCATTTTGTTAAATTTTTAACAGACACCATTGGTTTGCTAGTCTGTCAAATAATGAGTTCGATTACTTCAAAACTGAGGAAATAATGTTAATTATGTAATGATTTTACACTAATAATTAATATTTGATAAGGTTCACACTGCTAATTATACATGTTATTACAGTTTATTAACCTTATGTACATTATGCCTATTTATTATTCCGAAACCACCAAAACATAATTTGTTAAACACAACAATACCTGTACGTATATTTCACAATATTATTACAAGCTAATACAAGTAAAATTTACTTGTATTAGCTTGTAATAATATTGTCCCTACCCCCAAGTTCTCCTTACCAAATGTGGTAGATAAACCTGATAAAGCATCGAATATTATCTCAATATCAACTGGTATTTTATTAGACTGAATCAATTTTTATAATATTTTAAGGTATTCAAATAAGATTGGATTCTGCGTCTAACATTAAAGCTATTGAAGAGCAAAGGAATAATTACGTAGAGGTTTACGTAATGAATCCAATTTATATGCGAATAATTTATGAATTTCATTACTAACTGTCGCTGATCCAATATCTTGATTTTTAAAAAATGACAATCGTTGGGTGTTCGTTTTTATAAAAATCTACGAAATTCTGTATCCATTTTATACAATTTATACTTTGGTGCAGTATCTTTATTTTAAATATTTTATTGTTTTCTACCACGAAAACAGATCTTGTCTAAAGTTTCATGTTTCTGGTGCAGAAATGACCCTTGTTAACCTTTTTGACGCCGTTCCTAGCCACACACGATAGTAAGATAAACATAGACTACACAATCAGCCGTTTTACTATGATTTTACCCCCCTACTAGCGGGTTGTAACTATCCCTAATAGAAATTTAATGTTAAATATTTATTATTCTTATGTAAATCTAATTTACGATCATTACTCGTTTCTGGGTGTAACCCGTTAAATATTTTCAAAAAAACTGACATTCAATTGTTAATTTAGGAGTGTTGGTACATAGTTTTTCTACACTTTTTACACAGTTTCGATTTTTGATAATAAGACAAGGTTGCCCACTTTCGTCAATCCTGTTCACTCTTTATATGGACAGGAAAATTCGGAAAAGCCAAACAGCAAGGATCATAAGAGTTGGGGATATGAAAATAGATTATTTACTCTTCGCAGATGCTATAGCAAGGCTGGCTCCCACACAAGAGGGCCAAGAAGAGTGGATAAACTTCTTTAATGAAAAGTGCACTCAAGTAGGGATGAAGATGAGTACTACCAAAATAATGGTTATGGTCGTAGGAAAAGATCAAGAGCAGTGCTCGATCAGCATACAGGGGACCCAGCTGAAGCAAGTCAAAAAATTCAAATACCTTGGGGTGGAATTAACTAGCGACGGGAGGCAGGAAAGTGAAATAGATAGAAGAATCGGATCTGCAGTCGGCGTTCTACGTTCTCTGTATAGTGCGGTGATAAGAAAATCCGAGCATAGTATCAAGACAAAACTGACTATTTTCAATTATGTGTACAGGTCCACCCTAATATATGCCCATCAAATTTGGATCCTGACGGAGAGACTGACAGCAAGGATCCAGGATGCCGAGATGAGTTTTTTGAGGGGGGTAGCGGGAGTCACATTGATGGACAGAGTGAGAAGTGCCAACATAAGGCAAACACTCAGCATGGAACCCGTACTCCTACATACAGATTAATCACAATTGAGGTGGCTTGGACATGTGCTAAAAATTCCAGAGGAACGAATACCAAGAAGAATTCTCCTGGCAACCCCGGAAGGAAGACGGCCAGTGAGTTGTCCCAGATTAATCTGGGAGAGGCAACAGAAAAATGTGTACGAACAGAATGGGCCTAGACTACTTGACTCATACAGAAGCAATGCAAAATAGGGGAACATGGAAACACTTTGTCGAGTCTTTGGGTTCCCGACCCTACTAGGACAAGGAGATAAAGATGAATGAAAGAATGATAATAAGAAATGCGGACTTAATCAGAATCAATTTTAATGTTGAATACCCCGTATTAGTGCGGTGTGTGCGCTAAATGTAGGTTTCCGTTGATTGTATTTAGGTACATTAGGTGTTTACATAAGGATCATTCAAGAACACAAAATTGAGAACAAATCAAACATAAAAAAACATATTATTACAAAATGTTTCGTTGTTACAATTTTTTAAGTGAAATAAATATAATATTGTAATTCAAATCCAGGAAAGATAAATTAGGACATAATAAATATTCGACGATTTAAAAAAGTGTTCCTGTGTACGTATGCATATTTATGACCTTCTTGCCACTGATTATACAGGTCTACGGTAAAAAACTTTTTGATAATTACAGTTCCATGTATCTATCCCTTCCAAAATCATGTTTTCTATAAGTTTACAGTCAGTGTTTCCTATAAGAGCTCGATTTCAGTACATTATTAATTAGTAATCCTCGATAACTGCATTAAATTTTTTTTGGACATTGCTGCCTTTGCCTTTATACCCCACACATGCACTTTATTCTAGCACCACTAAAGTATTTCACCAAAGCATTACACGACTTACGCGGAAGTGGACTTACAGATTGAAATCATCATCCACTATGTTGACATCGGCCAATCACTCACTGCATCTTCTCTTCCTTCACCTCTACTCTGACTCCTACCTCCTCAGCCTTTTCACCCATTCCTATCACCGTGCTACATTAATTATTTATTGTCTTAATATTATCAATATTTAAAGCATTAACTTTGTGGTTAGACATTATAACAGATTGTTAGTTAACTTTGTAAAAACCACTACCAGATTTTAGGTCTACTGGTTTCGGGACTTACTCGTCTCTTCGTAGTGGTTTTTACAAAGTTAACTAACAATCTGTTATTTATTTTCTTCATTAATTATTGCTCTTCTTCATATATTTTTCATATATATAAAAGTATATTGTAATATTGTTTGTTGCTTAGTACTATTTATTAATCAACTTAAAAGTATTGTCTTAACTAACTTTGTATTTAATTCACGGTACCTTGATCATGTGAATCTTTTTAATTGGTCTATGTATTAAACAGTATGCTCATACATTATAATGATTAAAAAGATTTCTTAATAAATAAATATATTTATTTATTTATTTAATTAATACACGGTACAACGTACCATTAAAGAAACAATATATATAAACATGTTTAGATTGATAGGTAATAATAAAAAAAGGAGATAAGATATAATTCTATCAAAAACAATTAATAAAGTGATATTTAAAGAAAAATAAAACATTACTTAACATAAAGTATAACAAAATTATATCAAATGAAATAATAGTTATCAAATCAAATACGAATGTCAACAATCAATAAAACTACAACAAATTAAAATAATTATGTCTGAAATTCAAGAAGCAACAAAATTACAACAAAATGAAATAATTGTAAACAAATCCAATCTAAAAATCAAGAACCAATAAAAATGACAGTAAAATAAAATGAAATGTAAAATTCAAAAATCTAAAAACAAGAGATAGACATGACATCAATAACCAATTATAAACGACCGAATTCGTCCAGAAGAGCTTTCTTGTAGGCGGCTAGTGTTTCCGAAAAAACATCCGATAGGTAGCCATACTCGTTTCCTAACCTATATATAAGTGATATAATATATAAGTGAACTATATAAGTGAACGTCAGATTAAAGTAAGAAGTTTAAAGATCGGACAAAAAAATTCAACAGTTTTAATATTAAATACCTATACTGAAGCATTTTCATACAATGATAGCGATTAATCTCATGGGATATTCATAAGACGACATCTATAGTCAGTTTTTTGTTCAAGGTACGGTATTAAACCACCTGTGTAGTTGCCGTAACAAGTTTCCTCGGTGCGCCGTAATACAAACCGCTCGCTGACAGGAAAATTGTACCGGCGCGGCTTTGTTTACGGGCTTCCCGGCAAAATATTACCCGTAAATCTCTCAGCGGGGTTCGCAACCCGCTCCGCGAGTACGCTCGTGACATCCCACAGCCGCCGACCGCAGCGCGCGAAGGTGGGCATCCCACGGTATCGCTAATTGTTCAGAAGCACTTTAATCAATTTGATTTCCCTCTGGTACATGTTTTTGCTTTGACCTTTCAAAAGTTCCTGTTTACCAATTATAATTATCAATTTAAATTTTGATTTTATAATTCATGTTGAATTCGTAATACAACGATAAATTACAATAAATTAAATTTATTATTATGATACTGTCTGGCAAAGTAAGCAGTTCACAGAAATTTTTATATATTTTTTAATTATCTACCCTGTATATGAATTTTTAGTTTTATCACAATTTATTCAGCATCCGGGTGGAGTAAAATAACTTAATTATTTTATAAATTTTTGCTTTCTTATTATTACTTAATATTTATAAACATATATGATACTTTTATAGTTTTTTGTTTAGCTTGCAGATTACTGACTTGTTATTAATATTTATATACATGATACTTTTATAGTTAGGTATTTGTTTAGCTTGCAGATTACTGGTATGCAATTTTAAAAATGTTGATAAAATTATTGAAAGAAAATTATATCCAATTGTGAAGGTATTCTCTGTTAGCGGTAATGGGTATGTATATATGTAGGCATATGTAAATATACTATTCATACATAATTTTATATATTTATTTGTTTGTACACATGTTTGGATTAGTGATTGACAATAACACCTTTTTATGGTTGACATGCCAGAAAATTATTTTTTAAAGATATATACTTTTAAGATTTGGTAAATTTAATAATGGACTAATTAGTACACGATAGTTAGGTTATCTAGCAGGTAGTTTTAACGCAAAGATAATAAAAACAATAGATAATTTTACAAGGTAGCTAACACCGACTAGGAACAAAAAAATACCAGTTAAAAAGTGTGAAGACACGAAGAATGTATTAGATACTAGGCATATTGGAAGAACTCACAATGGTTATATCACTTAAATTTGTGAGTTATATCACTCCATAGACGATATAACTCACAAATTTAACTAGAGATCTACTTTTTAATTCACAATATTTCATATTTCACAATCACTCGTAAATGGAAGTCGCACGTCTGTGGTTGCAATTATTTCCGAACAATCTTTAGGTACTCGCTAGTTTTTCGCTTTATCTGTGACTTCGCTAATGTCAATTTTAGAATTTAGTTCCGCGCATTTTGCGTAATTTATAACAGCTCGAGTTTCAGAAAAGTCTCGCATATTTTACTTAAATGTTCGATTATGTGTAGTTCTTACAGTTTTAGACTTTCGTGACAGAACTATTAGAAAAGCATATTTTTACGAACAAAAGTGGGGAGATCATCGGTTATCTGCTCTTAATGTATTTTTTTTTATTAATATTATAATTAAAAATAAAGCTTCAATTCTACGTTAAAATTATTTATTTATTATATTTTTTCTAACAATACAGAGAAAACAAAGCCATCAGCTTATTAAGCACCACCCTATACATACGTGAACAAAATAAATTATTCGCCTGAGGGCGGGCAAACCTATGTGAAAGCAGTATTAAAAAAATGTGATTTTTCAGAACATTGATTGCAATACCGATGTTCATTTCAAAAAATCTTTTATAACACACAATTAGATGCAGAGAAATCGGTATCCTAACTTAATTCGATGGTTTATAATGGGCAAACAACTTTCTTACACAAAAAGCTAGTTTTGGTAAGATTAGAAAATCTAAAGAAAGAGATGTAGCAAGTTTTAAGAACAAGCCAAAAAAATGGATTACATAAAAGATATACCACGTTAATACATGGCCAGATGCTCCGAATTTATTTCATTCGAATAAAACAAATCCGAACCTCATTGCAGTATTTTCGTCGAATACCCGATACCATTTTTCAAATGGACTCATTGCCCAAATGACCCAGGGTTTATTTGCACTATGTATAACTAATATTTATCATAGATACATGAAATAAATAAAAAATTTAGAATTTCGGTTAAATATCGTTTTAAATCGGTTATATTTTTACCTTAAATTATTTAAATTTTTAAATAAAATACCAGTGGTCGAGAATGATTGTCAAAAGACTTTAAAAATAATCATATTCATATAATGCTTATTTATGTAGAATATTTATCTAAAGGTTAAGACTCTCGCCTAGCGATCCAGTGGTCGATGGAAAAAAATGTGATACATAATTTCATGTTCGCCTGTCTATTTGAAGAAAAAAAGAGTTTTATTTAAAAGCCTATTTATTACAAATAAACATACAACAGAACATAGAATACATTTTCATTATATTATTGATGATGAACTTTGTGACCTCTACTTGAGTTTAAATACATTTTATATTTTACTCCTGGAGTTTCGAGTGTATCGGAATCTCTAATCAACACAAAGTATAAAACTGACTACATTCAAATTTTGAAAAAAATACATGTAGCATTAGGTGGGAATGCAATTAATTAATTAATTAATTAGGTGCTGATAAAAAGTACCGGAGTTACAGGCGTAAAAGTGGTTGGAACGGTGATAGTACATCTTCGTCGTATTTTCATCTCGTCAAGGAAGGATGTGAATGGCGAAATTTACTTGTTCAAGTATTTTTGTGTCCATGAAGGAATTTTGATGGCGCGAGTTATTAGTTAATGAATCTCGTAATGAATCTGTTGATGAGAGATTTGAACGGCTTATTGATTTCTGGTGATTTATAGAGTCACATGCAGCGGCATGCAATCTTTTTTTACAAAATACGACGTACAATGTACTTTAATAGAATTTTTACAAAATACATCGAATTAAAAAAATATGTATCTCATAATATATGCCTTTTTTTAATATAATAAAGTAAGATTTTTCAGGTTATAATATAATTTATGTTAGATAAAATTTCACTTCGCATTTATATTTAAAAAGTGCGTTTACATATAGCTTATGCTTCAATGTACTGACTGCACCTACCTGATATTCATATGCTCCATTTTTTAAATATATTTATTAGATCGATATGAATGATTAAAGAAAACTCACTTTGTATAATATATTAATTACGAAGAAAAAATACGAAGAAGAAATTATCTATAAAAAAATAATAACCAGCGGGACTCAAACTCGAAACTTATTGAATATTACCGCTAGACCACCACATATATAGGCAATAAATGGTTGTCTTATCTAACTATTTTTGTAAGATATTATTGGAAATAATCATATTTTTATAATGATCTTTTTTAAATATCTTTAACAGAATATGCTAAAGGTTATTGGACTGCCAGTAGATTTTTATCTTTTATTTTTTTAATTATTGGATTTTTTAAATTACTTCTAACTTTGTTGTACCTAAATAATTATAACTTTAAAAATTTGTTCAAAATTAATGAAAAAAATGAACTTAATCCTAGATAGCAAATAAACCTAGAGCTAAAAATAAAACAATTTAACATGTTTCTAGAAAAGGACAAGATAAAATAAACACTCCAGCTGAGTGATTTGGCTAATATTTTTTAAGGGTTGAGGGTCGTGGGTGTAAGGGGATTGTTCTAGGGTTGAATAGCATTTGTTATAGGGAATTTATTGAATTGGAATGGGAATTTCTGTGGAATAGAATAATGTATTGTTTTGGAAGAGGCTACCGTGTACGTACCCAGACAATGTATTAATAGTAGATCAGCAAGGTTTGGTACCTACATAGAGGATAGAGCATATTATATGTATATATATATATATATATACGTGAAGCAGTATGCAAAGTTCTGCGTTGGTTGAAGATAGTTTTACATTTTGAGCTTTAAGTTCGAAAACACGACTTTTTTTCAGTGAATAAACAAATGATAAAAATCTTATAAGGATGCAACTTATTTTTTCTTAAATAGAAAATAATGATTTTTAAAATTAACTTTGGGATAAAAATATTCAATGGAATTATAAAAATATGGAATAAATAAAAACCACGTCCAGTATCAGTCAAATGAATGATTAAGCTGAATATAGATTTTCATTCTTACAATACAAGAGGAGGTGGCAATATGAGACTTCCAAAGAAAAAGAAAAACATCTCACAAAAGTATATGATATACCAAGGTTTAAAAATTTTCGATAGAAATTCAAAACACAGTGAATATAAGGAGGTTTACACAGGAGTGTAAAAATGCTATTATAAAACTTTTAAATAACTAGATGGAATGCAATATGTTTGAATAAAATCATGTATTAACTCACACAACATTATCTGTGGAAGTAAATAATTAAGAGAAATAAATAAATAAAACAAAAACTGATGTACCAGTTAACGAATAACAGACAATTATAAAGACAGCCTTTTTAAATGATGACGTACCTACTCACAGAAAAAAATTCAGTAACTTAAATATCATCTGGCATTCTATAGTTTTTCTTAAGAGGCTACTTATATCACCGCCTTAGATCAGTGTCATGGCACCACAAAGAACATGCAACATCTACTCTACTTCAAATGAAGACCGAGCTAGTTTTCTTACGCCCTTTCTGTATAATGGCTTTATATTAGACACTGAAAATAGTTAGAGGTTAATAACAACAGTGCTAATAAAATCTAGACTAATAATTCTGAGCAATTCCTCACTGTTTAGATATAATGACAAATTGACTTTTTTCCTTTCAAAGCTAAATTAGGTGAATTCTTATATTCCTCATTCTAATTTTTCTTCACTAGTATGAAACGAATGTGTACTAATAAACATATTACACCATATTATGTCTACAAATAAATATACAAATAATATTTCTTGAGACTGGTGTCCCTGGTAGGACGGAAATCTTAATAATAAAGATTCGTCATTAAATTAGGTTGAAAATATTAACTTTGACACCTCATTTAATAATCATCGCGAATAATCACTACAGTTTTAAGGCCAAATCCATCAATAATATAAAATAAACATTTAATCTTTAATTAGCCTTAAAGTAGCAAGTACAAAAAATCAATTCACTTTAAATTTGTTGTATTCCGCATGGGTGTTGAGATATACGTGAAACAGATTATAGTTCTAACGCACATTTCTTAATGCTTTTTTAATTATATACTTGAAATGAACCAAAGAAAATATTCTGGTACGATCAAAAATATAACCTACTCAACTATTTTTAGGGGTTCAATTTAATTATTCGATTTTGATATTTCTCTACTTTTTGTGTACTTGTGTGATTCTTAGTAAAATGTTATTTTGTATTTTTAGCGAAATTTAAAATAAATTAAATTTTAATAAATATTATTATTAAGTTCTACGGGTAGTAGACTTAACCTGTAGAACTTAATAATAATATTTATTAAAATTTAATTTATTTTAAATTTCGCTAAAAATAAATATGGAACTCTACAAAAACACAAAAACCATAAATAAAAAAAAATTATTTTGTATTTTCATGTTTTTCTTCATAACTTGCTCAACACAAAATGTTTCCTATCTAATGAGATATGTCAAAAACATCCTAAATATGTAACAATTTTTCTTTTTCGAAAATCTTTATAGCAGAATACTGTAAGTAGTTGCGATATATTCTTGAAGACGTTAGTCATTAAATTATAAACTTAATGTAGACAATTAAATGAAAAAGTAAGTAATTTAATCGAATCGTTAAAATCAATCTTTTATAGATATGCATGAGAAAACGTAACAAATAATTACAATTTTCTAAATCTGTGTAATTCTCCATGCGTACTCTATATGAACAAATAATTTATTCATGCGGACTTATCCCGAAACAAATGTTATACATTTGTTTGATTTTGTAAAGCCACATACAACGAATAATTTGACTATAATTCAAACTGATCTAACTTTTACAACCCTTAACCCTGAACCATTATGACTTAGAACTTAACTCGTGTTTGACCGAGCGTTAATCTTCTGCGGAGTTTCGAAGTAAATTGTCAACGAAAGACCGCTTTTGAAGCCTAGTGTAAACCTCAAAGTCTCAATTATTCACGATTAATGTAAAATAAAGTTTTTGCAACGTAATCTAGATTAATTTGTGAGATCTCGTAGACTGTGTCTATCCTTGATTTAAAATAAAACCACATTCAATCGAATTCCAGGAACCTTCTAAAATTAAAATTTTCAAAGCCCCCCGTAATCCTAATATAAACCGTCACGAGCATTAAAGTTTTAGATCAAATATATCATCTTGCTTTCTTGGTGGCCAATATAATTTTATCTATTAATGTCGCTGTGTAGAGGAATAATTTCAATTACACTTCACGCTAGAATTTCTCACGTTTTTTAATGATCCTATTAATCACCGTTAAACGCATTTTATAGGCAATAGACTATAATAATTATTTGAATAATTAAGGTTTAATTGAAGTATTTCCAAACACCCTGCTTTATTCAAGACTCCCCAGTTCATTATGTAATTTGATTTTCAATTATAGGATATGAATTGTTTAAATATAAAATTTTACAATTACTTTAAATTTTCACTGGGGCGTAGTTCGTATGCGTGTATGTATTATATATAATAGACCGGCATTCAATTAAGCCCTACGAATTAATTAGGTAACATACTAGTTCCGAGGCCCTATATTATTTATATATCCGCCTACGGACGAAATATGCATCTGGTATAGCTGCGCTTGAGAGTGCGCGAATTCAGATCCCAGAGTTATTTTTGTTCAAATTTCTACAGTGCTGGATCATGCATCACTGGAATTAATGTATCGTTAGTTATATATGCGATCACATATAGAGTACATATTAATTATGTAAGGGATAGAGTCCATAGTAGTCATCCTATGTTGATTATGTCTTGACGCCTTAAGTTTAAAATTTTATCTTCGCCGAGCGAATGTTACAATTGTGTAAAATGATCACTTAAGCCAACCAAAAGACAGGTCATAAGTCCTGTTACACCCAAATGACTTCTATACCTACTTTCCCATAATTAATACAGTTTCCTCTCTGTGAGATATCTATAATATATACACTAATTGATTTAGATTTCAAGTTTAGTCACCATTTCAGGAGAAATTGGTTTAGGCTGGCAAGTGAATTAGAAATTAATACAATCTTAATTTTAATCGATCATTAAAAAGACTTTTTATTTATTGTAATTATTTATGTAGCTTAACTCAAAAAATATTATTTTTAATATTTTTTTAATTAATTGTATTTAGTTTGATCGTATTGAGTTGATTTTATTTTTTTAAATGTATTTAGAATACAATCATAAGAAAATATTTCTTCTCAGGCTTTAAACTTCCATACACTATTTTGAATTTTAAAATCTTAAATTAAAATAAAACTTTGAATTGCCTACTTACTTTATATTTTTTGAAGAAAAAAAACGTGCGTGTACTCAAGTAGGCGCGGTGGAAGTTACATTTACTTAATAACTAAAAGAAAAACAAAACTTAAACATAAAGTCAAAATAATAAATTAATAACGCTCAAAGTATTGAGTTGTAAAAATATATACTGATATTGTCGGTTATTTTATTAAGTTTCAAGAAAAGAAATAAAACTCATACTTACAGAAATGTATCGTCGAATATTTAAAATAATCGGAGAAAACTTTCTAAAAAAATAATCGAAAAATTTGTGATCTCACATATAAACAGAATCTGACAGCCGACAAGAATTCGATATTGCGACATAAGTTCTGGTATCGCATTTCCGCTACATGCCGCTTGTGCAACCAAGCGCGGATCCAGGGGGGGGGTCATGGGGGTCATGACCCCCCCCTGGGCTGGGTCCAGGACTTAGGTGGACCACTAATTAAAATACTCATACTCACATTTAGTCACTTACTAACTTTTTTATTTTTCAGGTACTACTGTAACTTTAAGCAGAATACTGCAATCGATCTCGATTGATTTAAAAAAAGATAATTAATGATACTATAAGTGTTCTACAAAATAAAAGAGAAAATGCGGACGTAATTTACCGACAGCTTTTTGAAGAGGCTAAAGAAGTAGCTGAGCAGCTAGATGTAGAAATTAAATGTCCCAGAATAGTGTCAAGACAAATACATAGGACCAATAACCAAACTGCTCAATCTACTGAAGAGTATTTCCGCAGAGCCATATACACTAGGCTGTCCCGATAAAAAAAAAATTGACTTATCTTAACACAAGACCTCTCAAAACTTGCGTAATTGAGCGTAAATTACTAAAATAATTTTAAAAATAAAATGCATGCAACAACACGTTACCAGCAACTTCGAATTTGTTAGGTTTCAACCTGCAAATACCCTCAAGTTTGAACTTGTTTTTGAGGACTTTCTTGACTTGACTCGCGAGTGTTTTCTTCGTAGGTAAAATAATTATTATGCCATAAAAGTACCATGGCGATTGTTACAGTAGTAAAAGCGGACTTTGTGATTTTTAAATAAGAAGTTCGAGGCGTAGTCAGACTACTTAGGCTATGTTCGGACCATACAAAGAACTTGACAATCAGCAGCTACCAACTATAAGGGACGTCATTAAATTTATTTTATTTGTCAAGAATGACCTGATTCACGTATAATCGAAAAGATCCATCCAAATCAGATATATATGTGATTGTTTCCGAAGAGATCAACAATATTTGGACCAAAACTTCGATTCCAACTAAGGAACGAGTTATTTAATTAGTGAAATCCAATTTCGAAAAGAATCTCAATTTGAAAAGATACCCCAAAAACAAACGAAATGATAGTTTTGAAAATAAACTGCAATGTTTTTTAGTCATCTGAGAAACTTTTTGACGTTTCCGCTTGTAAATGCACTTCATTTGAATCTTGTGCGTGTCTAAAACCTAAGAAATTTTACATCAATGAGAGCTGTTTTTGTTGGATCAAATAAATGATAGGAAAATGGTTATAAGCGGTTTTGATAAGAAAGAAACAGCTAGATTAATTAAACGACAGCAGATATAAATTTAAGAGTCAATAAGGGTAATAAAAATTCGTGTTTTACTCAAGAAACCGATTATGTCTCAGCAAATTATGATGAAGATTCAGTGCGTGAATCTTCCCCAGAAACGTATCAGACGTATCTCTTGTAATTGTGTAGCTCAAATTTTTTTTTCATATACATGGACGGGACACCCTAATATACATCCCTCTTCTGGATTCAATAATAAGTGAGCTACAGGACCGTCTGTCTCTTGAAATACTTAATTTGTTTCAACTAAGCGTTCTCATGCCAAAAAGCGAATACAGTAATCAAGACATTGAAACTGTGAAACAACTAGCAACCGATTATACATTGTTACTAGATAATACTCCAGTTTCTGTCGTTGTAAACGAATATCGGTTGTGGATGGTGAAGTGGCAGCGGAGTCAGGACATACCGCAGTCGATTTCTGACCTTATTTTAAATTGCGATATTGAGATGTATCCTAATATAAGAACTTTTTATGTATAATGGCTACACTACCTGTTAGCGTAGCGACAGCGGAAAGATCTTTCTCTACGTTGCGAAGAATCAAATCGTGGCTAAGAGCTTCAATGGTTGAAGAACGTCTAACCGGACTGCCACTTCTCCACGTCCATAAAAACGTACCCATTGGAGTAGATGAAGTGATAACGCGTTTCGGGAGAAGACGTAAAAGAAAAATTGATTTTGTTATTTAAATATAGGTAGGTATTTTTAAGTACAGTAGGTAGTTACATTTATTAATAAAATACCTACGTTTTACTTGTAAGTATCTATTATTATCAAAATTAAATTATAACTTCTTGTGACTTGACCACGACTATGTGACCCCCCCCTGGCGCCAAAGCTGGATCCGCCCTTGTGTGCAACTACCCTTACAATAAAAAAATTACCCTGAATACCTACGCCAAAAGAGGAATTACTTTTGTTGAAAATCCACCAGAGATAAATGGATCGACTTATTCGCCCTGGTTTAATTATTTAGTCAAATGAGACCTATTTTCAAATGAGTAAAAACATTTATGATACTTATTTTGATTATTTTTTATACGGACGAATAAAGATTTTATTATTATCCTGCCACCCGGGGCGCCTGACAGTTGACAGACGCGGTATTCATTTCAGTTCAATCCAAATTAACCTGTCAATATCAGGAGACTGAATGATGAGAATTTAAAGCTTTTCAAATTGTCGGGGCACACCTTCGAAATTTATTGATAAATTGAAATCAAATGAAAAATTATTTTTTTTACACTATGTTGTACGATTATTTTAATTTTTGTAAACAAATATTAGTCATGTACAATATGTAAGTATTATTTAAAATTCAATAAGTTCCGGGTTCTGGTCAAGAAAAATCTCGGGTTTAAGTTGAGTGGCTTTTTGGTGTAATGGTCATGACGCTCGCCTAGTGATCTAGTGGTCGATAGTTCAAACCCCATTCCAGGACACCAGTAGTTAGTCCTATTTTCATAGCACGACCACAAGCGTAAGAGCATCATTATTCCTACTATTTTTAAATTTTATTATTTTGAAAATACTAAGAATATTGATATTAAGAATACGGAAAAACCAAATTTTTCACTAAATTTGCGTAATTCGAAAACCGAAATTTAGAAATTTGTAACGCAGTTTTCTATTAAAGAATGAATATTTAAAAATTTTAATCCAAAGAGTTGAGGAATATTTATTAAAGATTGAAGGCATATTTGTTATCAAATTAATTGACAAGTTTAAAAAGTAAAATCGGTTTCAAATTATTAAAAAAAATGAATTTGAGAAAGAAGACTATTTGAATTAGAAACTTTATTATTATAAATAAAACTGATCATGAACCCTGGGCCACCCTACAAAGAATTCCATACCTGTTTCCCATAAAGTTTCTCATATATTTAAGATAAATAAGAGGTTTCAATAATTTAATAAAAATACAACTTAATAATAGAATATGTTCTGAAGTTTTTAAAGGTAAACAGTGTTAACTTTCTGGTTAACCTCATGTAACCGGGCCAGGCTTTATATTATGTATTTGATATGGGAGTGTACTCAATGTAGAATAAATAATCGAATTAAATCGAAATAACGCAACGAATTACTTCAAACTTTAGAAAATTCTTACGTTATAAAATAATTCTCCTCAGCCTAATCCTCTCTTGTAAAATGCTGCCCTCTGACTTACAATGCTGTAGATGATACTTGTTCACAATATTTATATTCGAGACATTCTCATATCTTCAGCCCATATTTGGACTACAAGGCCGGATTTCACGGAGGCTTCAAAACAAGATTAACACTGAGCCACATGCCGTACAGGCTCTGTATTGACTTAATAATTCGCTTTCAAAAATACAAAAAGTTGTATTATGTTGCTGGGTATATAGGAGAAAAGCCCGTAAAAGAATTATTATTTCATAAAACACTATGAATACGTTTAAAAAATTTAATATAAATCTTCCCTTTTATTAAACTCTTCAGTACGAAAGTGTAGTGGCACGCGCTGCAGCTTCAAGATTATCAATATCGAGATGGAATATGTTCCACACGAGTAGGTAGACGAGATCAGTCTCGCTGATGCATCCCATGGTTCAATTCATAAATATAACGAACATATTATCACATGTGAAGTTTTAGAAACTGGTTTGACGCAGTGGTGTAATTGACTGGGTATTATAACCATTCTGTATTTTGATTATCTTCTTTTTATTGCCAAACTAACTGTGCCCGCGGCTTAGCACGTGTAGATTTTTAGTAACTTTTAATAATATTTTATATATAACAACAGATGCCTCTATCAGAGGCCAATGCAATATATGAAATGTTCTTGATTCGAATTATAAATAGAACTTTCAAAAACTTGATAATGTGTGGATGTTCTTACGATGGAATTGGTGAACGTTGCATTGTGTAGAGTGATCACTTAAGCCAGCTCATACAGGTTGTAAGCCCTAAGCCATCGTATAAAAGACTTCCATCTACTTTTCTCATATATAAATAGCTTCGTCTCTTTGAGACTACTATAATTTATTCTTAATTAATTCATATTTTATCAATTTGTGTATTAACCTTAACATAAAGATATATGTCAAACTTTTCTTACACAACTTTTTGGGTTCTACTTATAAATTTGCTACATCTTGAAAAAGCATCACGGGTTGTGTGATATAAGTAATGACATTTTACAAAGTTTATAAGAATTTTATTTCGTAATTTTATCACCGATCATAAAACCAGCGATAAGCTAACGCCGGAAAAAATCAAGTTTTACCCACCACGAAATCTCATCATTAGAAGTTGTGCTTAGCTTAGAATTATGATGGCTGTCTAACTTGAAGATGCTAGGCGTAAGTTAAGATTTTTATAGGTATTTTGGAACAGATTGAAAGTAGGCAAACTAAGTATTGTAAAAGTAATTTCCACGGGGTTATTAAATCATAATTCTCTTACGAATTATTTTTGTATTATTCATATGCATGTTAATATTTTTATATGAATGTGTTATAGTGTTAATATGAACGATAATATATGAACTTTTCTTATTAACTTTATTATAGACCTAAACATATCGAGATGTTTAAAATTAATTTAAACAAAACTGCGATGCATAAAAGAATTAATGCACACTGCAGAAAATATTCGACTAAATAACTTAAATTTGAACTTGAAAAAAAAATCACTGCTCGTAAGCTCATAAGCCCTGGGCCATCCTATAAAGACCTCCATATACGTTTCCCTTAGAAAAAGCTCCAACTCTGTGAGACTTCTATAATTTATCTTAATAAATAATGAATTAATCAGAAAAATACGATTTTATAATACTGTGTCGTATATTCCTAGTCAAGTCGTAAGTTTCAATCAGATACGTTATTTTCTCAATGACTTCATTTCCGAATATGTTGTATATTATCCGTCGAAACAAGCATTCTATAAATGTAATAGACTGAAGTAGAAACAAACGATTTTGCCCTAATACTTTGCCCCCGTGGCTAAAACCTGTAAAAAAAAACAATCCCGAAAATCGATGTAACCTTGAGAACCATCCCATTTTTACATAATGTTATATTTTATATTTTTATGACATCCTTTACAAAACCATTTTCAGCTTGTAAGAATATCATTAATCTCAATGAAATTTATGCCTTACATACGATAGAACTCGGTTGGTTAACCTAAGACTCTTATTTTTTCTGAACCATAACCGATTCGCAAGGCATAACCAAGTATAATTTGCAAATTATTCGTTTTATAGAATACAAAAATACGTAACGACCCAATCATTATTTTATTTAAATTCCATTATATTCGAATTCCATTATTTTATATTTTAAAATTAAAATCGATGGAAGTGCATAAGTAAAACTCTCAACAATTTACTATCAACAAATACATTTCATATATTTTTTGTAGACACTTAATTTTAGAACTGTAGGGCTGTAAATGTCTTATTCTCGAAGTATTGCCGCAAATACACGGGCTCTGGCTTCGTTGACCTAGGAACAAAGCATACCTATGTCGAGAGGTAATCTTATAAATACATAATTACCACAATATTAAATTGGCTATATTGAAACTCACTCTACAACATAATTAGTTATAATAACATTAGTTTGTTAGTTAGTAACACGTTTTTAAATATATTAAAAATTGTACATTTAATGATGTCTTATATGTTTGTCTGAAAGGATCAACCGACCTGTAAAAAAAAATTGTAGTCAAAAATTTATAAAACAACAAATAAATTTTTAATTTATGCAAATAAATGTTTCTCAGTAATTATCACAAAAAATACTGTAAATATTAATTAAAAAATACAATTTGGTATTTTTTTATTTACAAAATAATAAAACGAATATTAAGAACTGCTAATACTTATAATTTTATTTTATTAGGACAAATATTTATAATATTTTTAAAAAAATCTGGTCAGCAATACACAATTCAAAAGGAAAGCGATGTTCTAAATCTTCCGAAACAAGCAACATTTAGTAAAATCATAAAGTACATATATTCCGATTAAGCTAAAAACATATTTATAGCTTAATCGGAATAAACTTGATGCAAAATACACATGAAATGAAGGAATGATCAGAGAAAATTATTCTAGCTATTGATCTCTTTGATGTTTTCCAAAACATTAACTGTCAAACATCCGTCTTTTAATATGAAAAGCTTTTGGCCTAAACCATTTCACAACCCACTATTTACAAATATTAAAAATAGTAACTGCTACGCTCTTCCCTGCAAAACTCGTGAAATTACTTCTGTAAAGTTTAGTCAAACGTATGATCCATATAGATTAATATTAGGAGAGCATTACCGATTTTCGGTATATTTATACATATATATTATATATTATATTAATAATATTCAACCCTGATGAAGGCTCGGCTGTGAGCTGAAACTGGTTGGTAATGACACAATAAAGCGGTATCAAACAAAGTGATATTTTATTTAAAGAATAATATTTTTACTACGATTTTTTTAAATTAAATTATTTATTTAAATTAAATTAAATAAAAATAAATAAATCAATTTCTTGTTTTATTTAATAAATTAATTCCATAATATTCACTTGCTG
>JADDOH010004278.1:0-16661 GCA_016648135.1 Agrypnia vestita
CTTGTCTATGGTGAATGACAGTGGCATGATTATAAATCAACCGGCGGTTGATTTTTGAGCATGCCACTAGGTGGCATGCTCATTTCTAGCAATGTGCGTACACACATGCCACTAATAAGCATGCCACTGTCAAAGTCGATACTGCGCATGTTCACGTGCCACTAAAGAAGCATGTGTATCAGACGCCTTATCTCAACCAAATCTCCGAAACCTTTCTCATCCCATGTACGCGCGCAAAATCAGCAAAACAAACACAGTAGCGAATTACCGCGTCATACAATCATTAATTTATATTCGAAGAAGTCTGCTATCACTATTGGGATTAATTTAATCGAACAGTTATATTCATAATTGAACACCGCTTACCTCGCCCATCTGATGTACTATTTCCCGGCGTTGGCGCATTCCACCAGATCAATCATCTTGCATCTCCAGCATCTGTTATGCGTCTCTTGACTACTCCATTTTATTATCCCATCACACACCCGGAAGGTTTGATTATGGTGTTTTTGTACACTCAAATCTTTTATCAGCGATTACTAAAGAGTAAATATGTTTTTGTATGTCTATTTTTTATACTTCAAATAGCGCGTATTACGCATGAAGTGTGTTCGAAACATATCATATCTGTAGTCGGCAGAAACCGCGTTTATTTATACAGGGTTATTTGGAAAACATTAATAACCTCGCAGGACTATTTTCCTGCCTTGATTATGAGTCGAAAATGTTCAAACTATTATGACCTATCAATAGTTTAGGAGATATGCGACATCAAAGTTTTTGTGTCGTGAATTTTTCGTAAGCGATATGAGTTACTGTAATGATAGTCCAACGTTTTACAAAAAATAAGTCAGAAATATTGAAAAAAAAAATGCAAACTTTGATGTCGCATATCTCCATAACTATTGATATTAGGTCATAATAGCTTAAACATTTTCGACTCATAATCAAGGCAGGAATATAGTCCTGCGAGGTTATTTATGTTTTACAAATAACCCTGTATATAATTCTGAAAATATCAATCATTGCTACTAACGCCGTCAATTTTGACGTTATTGTGTTTGACAGATTTGGAATTAATGAATTCAGCGAATCGGAAAGCTATAAATTGTTAAGCTATTCACAATTTGTGAATATGTTAACGATTGTTTATAACATTGATGAGATGAATACAGAATCGCTGATGGAGCTAAACGGTGTACCGGTGTGTTCCAGAAATGCTTTGAAGATTGAGTAAAGCGCTGGTTTCAGTATTTTATATGTGAAGACTTCTTTGATTGGGATAAAATTAATATTGATATTTATCGGTAATATTTTATTAATTTATTTTTTTAACGCCCTTATGGGCGTTATGCAGTTAAAAAGATTCAAGTACATGTAATAGATTTGTGTAAATTAAAAAGAGAAGTTTAAACAGGAAGAAGAAAAAGAAATATCTAAAAAAATCTAAAATACTACTGTATTGAGGCAAATGAATTTTCCACAATAGACATAAGTTATTGTAATGATAGTTCAATTTTTTGTAAAAAATAAGTAATAATTGAAAAAAATGCAAACTTTGATATTGCATATCTCCATAACTATTGATATTAGGTCATGGTTGCTTGAACATTTTAGACTCGTAATATAGTCGGGAATCTACCGGCCAAGTTTCTGCCGTTAGCTCTGGTACACCCTGTAGGTATATGTACGCAGAATATGCTTTCTTTACAGATATTACTTTCGTAATGTTTCACTCTAGCAATAAATACGTCAAATTTGACACACTAGGATATTTATACGATATTGGATATAGACGATGTCTCAGGCTCGTCTTGAATGATCACCCGCAATGTGAATGTCCTGGCTTAACTCCTTTGTGTCGGTGGTGTAACCTAGGTCTACATGTCATGGAAAATATGAAATATCTACCTTATTTACGAAAACTAAAACGTCACATTTTTGTAATCATCGAATAGACATTTTCACACCGAAATGACTATATTAAACTGTTACGAATGTACGGATTTTTTAATTAAAAAATATTTGTTCATTACTCTCGTCTTTTCGGTCAGTGTGTAAAAGAGAGCAGAATATTGCACGTCGCAGTTGAATCGAGCAAGAAAGAGCACGACAATACCACACATTTCGTGTAGGACAGAGATGGCGGTTGCTTGGGTTTCGGTGAATGAGAAAACAATATCGAAAGAGCACGGTCGGAGTCGCGTAACACGTGTTAGACAAAGACGGACTGCAGTCGTCGCGTCATTGAATTTTGTTGGCAATAATACGTCGGCGTGAGCGCACGCAAATTCGATATGCCATGGTTTTATGATAATTTACTAAAATAATGCAAACATGTATGTTTACCTTACATAATTATATAAAGGACCTTTAAAAAGTCTTATCTGTATTGAAAAAATATTTTTTTAACATATATTAAATTATCGATTTTTAATCATGTAACACTGTGTTACATCACCGTTCCCGAAGGTATTTTTTAGCACAGTCTTTTAAGAATAAAGAATGGTACGGGGACCCCAAATCAAAATTCATTTAATTTGTACAGGGCGCACCAGAACTAGCAGCAGAAACTTGGCCTGTAGATTCCTGACTATGTTGTAAATCTAAAATTACCAAGCAACCATGATCTATAATATCAACAGTTATGGAGATATGCAATATCAAAGTTTCCATTTTTTTATCAATATTTCCGACTTTTTTTTGCAAAAAGTTGAACTATCATTACAGTAACTTATATTGATTGTGAAAAAATTATTTGCTTCAATACAACTTAAATAAAATGATAAAAACCTTGTAAAAATATATATTTTTTCGATTTTTGCAAGGTTTTTATCATTTTATTCGACTTGTATTAAAGCGAGTGAATTTTTCACAATCGGCATAAGTTACTGTAATGATAGTTCAACTTTTTGAAAAAAATGAGTAAGAAATCTTGAAAAAAATGCAAACTTTGATATTGCATATCTCCACAACTATTGACATTAGGCCATGGTTACTTGAACATTTTAGACTCATAACACAGTCAGGAATCTACCTGCCAAGTTTCTGCAGCTAGCTCTGGTACACCCTGTACATTAATATTTTTGTCAAATAAATAACTGCATGTACGCCGCGCGCCGTCACTGGCACCCTCGCAGCATAAACATCTTTATTTGCAGGCCTGACGCCAGAACCTCAAAATCAAAACATTCCTTCTGCATCCTCTTCCTGTCAATAAAATCATTGTCTCCATTGATTTATTGGAAAATTCATACTGTTGGGAATGGAAATATTTTACGGTTTTCAAATTGCCATAGAAATATGCAATCATCTTTTTATGAAGGCACCTCGACCGATACTCAAGCAAACGTATTTAAAATTTCCAGCAAAACCTACGGGAAAACTTTTTATGGCGTGCAACACACAGGATGTTTCTTGCTAGTAGCAAAAACTGGGATATCTTCTTCATTAAATTTTGAATAAATTATTCTTTATCAAGCGACATAAAACGTTTGTGTATCATGAAAGTAACTTATTTTGGATATTAAAAATTCATTTCTTTTCTTACAAGTCAAGCAAAATGAGTTTTTAATATTTGTTTTTAATTACTTTCTTGATTGTCTAAAGTTTAGCAAACGATAAGTCCGAAATTTTGAAAAAAAAAGTGCAAACTTTGATGTCACTTTGATTTCATCCAAAGTGTAAAAAATGTTTTTTATTCAAAATTGTTGAAAAAGATTCCCTGGAAGCTTTTTCTATAAGACATATTTTTATTGAAATATATTTTATTGAGAAGTTGCTATTTAAGAGTCACCACACACAAGAATTATAATTCTTTTTGATGAGGTATAACACATTAAAAAAAACATTGTTAATATTTGCTAGCTATCATTGTAATAAAATATTATATGTATTATCAATTAAATAATAAAAAAAGAATCATATAGAAAATAATACTTGTAGTAATTCGCTCCAGAAACGTGTTTCTTTCTGGAGAATTTGAGAAATGAGATAATTCATTCCACAACCCAAAAATATTTATGGTGATCGAGACGTAGAGCGAGTTCTAACCGTAACACGTAGCCGGTCCAACCAATCGTAAGTCAGAAGCAGGCAGCGCGGCTCCGCGATTCCTGCGGTACTTACGATCATTCCATCCTTGATCGTTGAGCTATTAACAAGCATTAATCGTGTAAACTTGGAACCAGAAAACAAAAAAAAAACAATATGTATCGAATAATAATTGGCGACTTCTTAAACCCAAGACCGCTTGCAATCTTACTTCTTTCTTCGCCTGAACCAGAAAACGCATTTGATTTTGAAAGTCTATTTTTTTTAAATAGACTTTCAAAATATATATTAGGTCCTTACATATGAAATTGGCGTTTTGCCGTACTGGCAAATTTGATCTCAAATATCTTCTCTTTGGTTAGGAATTCCAAATCCAAACTTATACAGCTATTTACTCATATATTTGTGTTTTGAAAATTATAATTCATTTGTTTTTTCCTCAATTGTTTTTTTCTTTGCGTCACTCAGTTTACAAAATGAAAAACTTGAAATACCGCGTTATTTACGAGTACGAGTTCCACCGTGGCACCAGTGCTGCAGAAACGGCTCGAAGGATTAATGATGTGTATGGCGACGGTGCCGCAAAAGAAAACACAGTGCGTTTTTGGTTCCAACGTTTTCGTTCTGGAAATTTCGACCTGCAGAACAAGCCCCGTGGACGGCCGGAGACCAAAGTTGATAATGAAGAATTGAAGGCTATTGTGGAAGCGGATCCATCGCAAACCACATCCGAGTTAGCTGAAGGCTGCGGTGTTAGTGATAAAACTGTTTTAATCCACTTGAAGCAAATTGGTAAGGTGAAAAAGCTTGAAAGGTGGGTACCTCACGAATTGAGTGAAGCAAATCAACAAACGCGCGTTGACTGCTGCGTTGCATTACTCAACCGGCACAATAATGAAGGGATTTTAAATCGAATCATTACCTGCAATGAAAAGTGGATCCTGTACGATAATCGGAAGTACTCATCACAATGTCTGAACCCTGCCGAACCAGCCAAACCATGCCCCAAGCGAAAATTGACTCCAAAAACTTACTTGTGAGCGTTTGGTGGACTAGTGCTGGTGTCGTTCACTACAGCTTTCTTAAATCTGGCCAGACGATTACGGCAGATGTCTATTGTCAGCAACTGCAAACCATGATGGAAAAGCTAGCTGCTAAACAACCGAGGCTGGTTAATCGCTCTAGGCCACTGCTGCTTCATGATAACGCTAGACCACACACTGCACAACAGACGGCTACCAAATTAGAGGAGCTTCAATTGGAATGTCTAAGACATCCACCGTACTCTCCGGACCTTGCCCCAACAGATTACCATTTTTTTCGAAATTTGGATAACTTCTTGCAAAGGAAAAAATTTAACTCCGATGGGGCAGTCCAAACCGCCTTCAAAGATTTTATTGATTCCCGTCCGAATGGTTTTTTTAGTAAAGGGATCGATGAACTAGCTATGAGATGGCAAAAGTGCATAGATAGCAATGGTACATACTTTGATTAAATAAATATATTATAATAAAAAAAAATCGGCTTTATGTTCCTCCCATACTAAACGCCAATTTCATATGTAAGGACCTAATATAACACCCTGACGATGGAAAGGTAAAATGTAAGATTTCCGAAACATTTAGGTGTAATTAATCAAATAATATAAGTAGATTTATACAAATAATACAATCAATATTTTTAATAATAATATTTATTAAAATTTAATTTACTTTGAATTGCGATACAAAACTTAACGTTAATCTATTTTTTAATGAAAAATATTATTGAAATCATTAAAACATAAATTACTTATATACCAAATTGAATATATTTAAAACCAAATATTAAATATAATAATGTATATAAAATAAGTTCAAGTTCGTAGCGAACTTTAAAAAAAAAATTAATACCGGCATGAAGCATGTCTTCAACTTCTTTTGATTAACTCATTTAAATATAATATTATTTATACAGGGTGTCTCATAGATAGTAGCGAAAACTACGCAGGTGGATTCCTGCCTTGATAATGAGTCGAAAACGTTCAAGCAACCACGACCTATTATCAAAGTAGGAAACCACCTGTAAGAATTTTTTCTACTAACTATAAGACACCCTGCATCTTTTCGACTTACGATGCTTCTGATATTTTGAAAAAATACGGAAGTAACCTCATTTTTTACTCCCGTTCTTTTAACTCGTAGCGTCTGCTTGTCTGCTTGTCTACCGAAAGAACTTTGGATCGATTTTTATCCCTTATCTCGTGATCCAATCGAGCTGAAACTTTGCAGGCAGACTCGTGGCGACGATAAAAATGATATAACTAGTCGTTTAATTTTTTTTTATAATCATAGTATAATTTTGGATTTTTCGAAATTTTTTATTACTCCCTTTCGTAGGGTCGGCCGACTCGAGCCCGACGCGTGGAGTAGGCGCGAAACCCGTTTCGACTAGTAAATGAGAAAGGGAGTATAATATAAACTTGGTTTTTATGGGTTACTTTTTTTCGAATTGTATTTCATGTTTGTTTGAATTGTGTAATTCAAATAAACTTGAAAGTTCGAATTGTTAAAGAAGTATTGTCGCGTTGTTCTTTCTTACGAATGTTCCTTTTGAATGTTTTTACGTATTAACGTCACTGCAGAGTAGTGACGGGTCCGCTCTTTACTCACTACTACAATGTAGTACTACACTACATTGAAGTGCACACTTCGCACATTTTGACGTGTAGTGCACGCTACAAACACCAAAGTTATTGAAAGTATAAACTTCAAATAGTACACTTCATTTTAAAGCGAACATTACAAAGTACTTACACTTCAAAGTTATCGAAAGTATGAGAAACATTTCACTTCATTAATACTACAATTACTTCATTTCATTCACTTCATTAATTCTACAATTACTTCATTACATTACTTTACTTCATTAATACTACAATTACTTCATTTCGTTACTTCACTTTATTAATACTACAATTACTTCATTACTTCACTTCATTTACTTCACTTCATTTCGTAGTACTACAATTACTTCACTTCAAGTAGTTTTTACTACAATTGTAGTGTACACTTTATAGTCTTCAAACTGGTGAACGTGTGTGTGTTGTAGTCTTCATTTTGAAATGTAGTTTTACCCTTCGCTAGTGCAGAGGCTGGCGCCGCAGCTCTGGGCAAGTTCATTTGCTGCGGGGAACATCGTCAATTTCGCGAAGAGTATTTGCGCTCAATTAATTGTTAAAAAACCACCCCACCGTCGTGATTAACAAACTAGTCCTTCTCGCAAAACAATCATTACGTATTGTGCGGCTCGCCACGCAAAACCCGTCGGGCCCTGGGGACGTGAATCACGAAACGATATCCAATCCTCTTTTTACTCCCTTTATATTAACTCGTGGCGTCTGCTTGCTTGACGAAAAAAGAAAAAAAACTTTGGATCCATTTTAAACCCCTTTCCCGTGATCCAATCAAGCTGAATCTTGGCAAGCAGACTCGTGGCGACGATCAAGAATATCTATCAAATTTTCGTTAAAAAAAATGAATAATTATAGTATAATTTCGGATTCTTAGAAATTTTATTGGTTTTTTCAAATTGGAATCATTAGAAAAGTTTGAATACGGCGGCCCGATAACGTCGCGGAATATTTTCTAAATTTGAATTACTCCGTCGGTATGTATAACAGGTACTTCACTACGAATTTCGACAATCTAAATTGACTGACAAATGTTTTTAGAATTTAATCTTCAAAGCATGAAGTGTTTTATCAAAGCTCAAAACATCTGACATTTTAGAGATATATTAAATTTCTGTAAGTTTAGTGTTATGTTATATGTTTTAATTCGTCTTTAATTATTGTTATATTTTACAAAGAAAGGGAGTATAGTAAAAACTTGGTTTTCATGGGTTACTTTTTTACTCCCTTTATATTAACTCGTAGCGTTTGCTTGTCTTCTTGTCTGACGAAAAAACTTTGGATCCATTTTAAACCCCTTTCCCGTGACCCAATCGCGCTGAAACTTTGCAAGCAGACTCGTGGCGACGATCAAAAAGATCTGTCAAATTTTCGTTAAAAAAATTAATAAATGTTTGGAATTTTCTAATTTTGAATGTTTTTTTCATACAACTTATTAAGTTGTATGAAAATATTTCAACGCGTCTGGTAGACGCGAAACCTGATTAAGGTATAATTTTGGATTTTTGGAAATTTTTTATTACTCCCTTTCGTAGCGTCGCCCGACCGAAGCCCAACGCGTAGGTAAAGCGAAAAAAATGTTTCAACTAGTAAATGAGAAAGGGAGTATAATAAAAACTTGGTTTTTATGGGTTACTTTTTTACTCCCTTTCTTTTAACTCGTGGCGTCTGCTTGTCTTTTTGTCTTCTTGTCTGACGAAAAAACTTTGGATCGATTTTAGACCCTTTTCTCGTGATCCAATCGAGCTGAAACTTTGCAAGCAGACTTGTGGCGACGATCAAGAAGATCTATCAAATTTTCGTTAAAAAAAAAAAATTTGGATTTTTCTAATTTTCAATGTTTTTTTCATACAACTTACTCAGTTGTATGAAAATATTTCGACGCATCTGGTAGACACGAAACCCGAAAATGAGAAAGGGACTATTGTAAAAACTTGGTTTTTATGGGTTAGTTTTTTTACTCCCTTTATACTCGTGGCGTCTGTCTGTTTGTTTGACGCAAAAACTTTGGGTCTATGATGGTAAACTTAATTTACAAAGAAATGGAGTAAAATAAAAACATGCTTTTTATGGGTTAGTTTTTTCTATTAATTACTCTATTAACTCGTGGCGTCTGCTTGCTTGCCGGCTTGCCGGGTGAAAAAACCTTGGATCGATTTGTAACCCTCTTCCCGTGATCCAATCGAGCTGAAACTTTGCAAGCAGACTCGTGGCGACGATCAAGAAGATCTATCAAATTTTCTTTAAAAAAATTAATAATTATAGTATAATTTTGGATTTTTCTAATTTTTAATGGTTTTCATACAATTCACTAAGTTGCATGGAGATTCCGACGCATCTGGTAGACACGAAACCTGATAAAATAAAAGAGGGAGTAAAATAAAATTTAGTTTTTATGGGTTAGTTTTTTAATTCTTCAATTCTGCTATATTTACTTTTTTAAGACAATACTCATTGCCCTGTTTTGCACCCCTCGTAAATTCTTGATATTTCCTTCATTGGCTTAAGCCAATATTGCTGTATTAATACAGCACTGTGGCACAATAGTTTATATGAGGTGTAATTATAGACTTGTATATTGATTTAAATGATCATTTTAATTTTGCAAAAACAGCAAGCAATAAAATCTAAACGGTCATCTTTTATAATGGTTGATTCTCCTTCTCCGAGACATAAAATAAATAAAATCAACCGATATTTTAATCTGTTTGGAGCTTCGCAAAAAATGTTTGAGATGTAGAAATTATGTTTGATAGTTAACTAAGAGAAATGAGCATTAAATATAATAAATTTAGACACTTTATTTTATAATTCGGTTTAACTAAAATACTTTTTTGTTTCTTTAAATTTTGACTGACTAATTTTTTTGCTTACGTTTTTCCTAACCTAACTTAACCTATTTCAGTCGGCACTTTCAGTTCAGTTATATTTCTTAAATTGATTAAAATGACAAAAGATAGTAATTAAAAAAGAGGATCAAATATTATTTTTGAATACCAAATTTTTGTTGAGTATGCTTAAAGATTAATTATCTTGTTACCTTGGATGCAGTTCATTTATAATTTATCTGTAGATCAACTTGAGGCAATAATTAATATAAAGATACATCACAAAAATAACTATTAACAGAATACCAACAGCATTCTGTTAAAGTCGCTTTGTTCCGCATTAGAATTTATTATTTGTTTTATGTGTGTATCGATCATGAAACTATTTCAATGGTGTAGTTATTCAACATTACTTAACAGATTCTAGAATAATGGATTTGCTTTTCTCTTTTCAGTTTTTATTTAATGTTCACTTTTACGCAGTCGGGTTTTTTGAGTTTTAAATTAGCTTTTTTTGTATTTATCTCAGAAACGTCAGTGGGATATTGCTGCCTTTGCTTTTATACCCTCATACATGGGTAGGTTTAGGAGGCGTCCAAACCATCGGCATCGGATAAATCCTCTTATCACTTCCGCTGTTAGTTTAAGGCCGGCCGCACTTTGCATGCGAATTATTACTTACGTATTCGTACGATTATTTTCGTACGTATGCGCAAAGTAACTGATCGTTGGTCACGTTTAGTTAGTTAGTTTAGTTAGTTTGTACCAAATGAATAATCTGTATCTTCTGGAAAACTCTATTATGGCAGACTTAAATAATGACAATTTTCATGACTGTCCATCTAATAGATTCACAAATGCCGGGGTGAATCGAAGTGCAACGAGAGCTCATAAGCTCGGAGAAATATTTAAAAGTTTTTTATTCGAAGTACATAATTATACCTCACTTTCATTAAAGCAAAATATTTACTTACAGGTATTTTTAGTTCTTTAGAGAATCTCCGCAATGATCTGCGCTGATGATCACGCAGTTGAATCACTTTGGTCCCACAAACATTTGTGGTCATGTATCAAATGGACAAATTTTTCAATATCCATCGTACGAAATCGCAAAAATTTCCGAACAAATCCGGATCGTGTCGGACGTCACATCTATACATGCGTACACGCACTACTAAATCGTGTACAGTGTGCGATGTTCAATACAACTCCGAAGGTCAGCAATGTACTTGCGTATTCGTACGTATACGTACTACTCAATTTCGTACGAAAACGCATCCAGTGTGCGGCCGGCGTAACGTTTAAGGGCCTAGACCACTGTGCGCGCGTGGTATAAGGGTGCATCTAATTTTTTTTATTTATTACTCAAAGTATATATATATACATGTTGAAGATTGCATACAAATTTTTGTACTCAAATCTAAAGTATAGTTTTCGGTGTACGCTGCTTGCACGAGGACATTCTGACGAATTTGCCGCTGGGTGGTTGACAGCTATTAAGCCACAGAGTACAACCGAAAAATGAAATAAAAATATATTTAGAAACTAGACATACAGGTTTATAGCATCACTTAGGGAATTTTGATATCTAAAAAAAAACAAAAAAAATGGCGGACTAGCGAATTTTATTTTCAATTTTTTATAGAAAATTTTCATCATTTATTAAAAAAAGAAAATAGAAGGGGGGCCTTTATAAAAAAATCCCTACGTGGTGCCATAGAGACTGGATGCAAATCGCATGGCGCATGCAAATCGGATGTATAGTTTTTCTGATATGCTATCAACCAGGTTCAAAAATGTATTTTTGAGAAAAACACATTCAAAGTTTTGCTGAAGGTTAATTCTACATGCAAACAAAAAAGTTTAAACCGCTGTATCTCCGTCAATTTTACAAATTTCTTTAAAATATTTGGTGAGAGCATTCTTAACAAATGCCTCTTTCAGAAAATGAATGGAAAAAAAATGACAAATTTTTTTTGCGGCCTTAAGGACGGCTTGGGCGATGTCTGTGTAACACCGGCCGAAGAGCGGCAGCCTCTCGGCGGTGCAATCAATTTTGTAGCAACACATTGTGCGGCGTTATACTTCTCGTTAAATCACGCTTCTTCGTTACTCCTGCCCCTTGCACGCCGTTCCTCCGCTGCTCTACAGCGGCGGAGAACCAACCCACTTCAGGGGAGGTAGACTGCTTCTTTTTTTTTAATTTTTGCGCTTCAACAGGCCAGGTGGCCCAATTACAGAAGCCAAATACGTCACAAAACACCCAGGCTTGAGTAAATCATACAGTGAATGGACACCCACAGCATTTCCAGGACCGTTTTATGAGCGAAGGCTCCCATATCGGTCCTGCTCATACGTCGCCAGGTTGACAATTTTTTTCACTAATGGCCTTTCCCGTGCAGCATCGCGTAAAAGGCGACGCCGCAAGGTTAAATCATACAAATTAAATTGTGACCTCACCGGGAATCGAACCCGGAACCATATATATGGAATATCCACTGCGCTACGAGGGCCGCTGCCGTGATCAAATACCTCAAATCACCAATAGGCATGATGACAGTATTAAAGAATTAACGAATAAGTGATTTTTTAGCGAAGAAAATAGTTTGAAAGGATTCTAAAAAATGATCCAGTTTTAATATACACATTGAGATTAATAGAAGTTTCAATAAAATAAAAGTATTAAATTCTGCATTCGGCCATTTTAACTGAAACACCGGTCAGAGCGAATGACGTCACGTCTAATTTACCATCACCGTGTCTCTTGAACTGTTGTCTTAGACACAATGCAATGTGTACTTAGGCTTGGCGTTACGTAGACGCCATGACACCTGCTGCTTCGCGCGAAATTAAATATAGGTCAATGAAAATGCTATTATTTGTATAAAAACTTAGTTTATTACGGAAATAATGTTATTTTCAGTAATAGCAGACGTGTACCTACATTTTATTATGTTGATGTGCGAATAGTACTATGGTTGTGGTGTGCACTGTTATTTACATGCTGTTGTAGTAACTATCCCGACGAAGAGACGGGTACGTCTCGAATCCGGTAGACTAAAAATCTCAGAAAATAAAAATATTATTAAAATTAATCAAGTTTAAATTAACATTATTTATACTATTTATTTTAAAATATTTAAAAAAAATTATATGAAATTTAAAAATATAAAATTATTTAAATTTTTATAATTATAATTTTAATTAAAGTTATGGGTTATATATACTTAAGATGTTATATATAAAATATAGTCACTGTCTCTTTAACTAAACCGGGGCTTGTGATAAAGGAGTCAGGTTAATCTGTTGTGGAATCTAAACAATAACAATATTCTCTAAATTAAAAAAATTAAAAAATTAAATCGATTTAATAAATAAGCTAATTTTGTTTTAGAAAAATATGTTTAAAAAACTTACCCATAAAAACTAAATTTTTATTATACTCCCTTTCTCATTTACAAGTAGAAACAGGTTTGGCGCTTATTCTACGCGTTGGGCTCGAATCGGGCGACGCTACGAAAGCGAGTAATAAAAAAATTTCGAAAAATCCAAAAATAATATAATTATTTTTTTTTAAACGAAAATTTGTTAGATCATTTTTACCGTCGCCGCGAGTCTGCCTGCAAAGTTTCAGCTCGATTGGATCGCGGGAAAAGGGTTAAAAATCGATCCAAAGTTTTTTCGACAGACAAGCAAGCAGACGCTACGAGTTAAAAGAAAGGGAGTAAAAAGATTTATTTAAAATATATGGAACTGTATGAATAAATTTTATTTTGTTGCTTATCCATGCTAAAATGTGATACAAAATGCAAGGAAGCTGTGAGAAAATGTATTAACAAAATAAAGATTTTAAAAGCAATTCACTGATTATGGGGAGAATTAAATTTTCGTTAATTAAGTATTATAAATATATGCGATAATATCGTAACGTGTTTAATTTAACTTGGAATATTATATTGCGTATCTTGCGACTCTATTAATTTGAATTATATTTGTGTTTAATTATAAATAAATAATTTAAAACATTAAAATGGTGTTCGACCGCTGGAGAATTTCTGTTTGTACCATCCTTAGTTGATTAACAAAGCAATACCCGATAATTAGCTACAAATTGGTTGTTCACGTGCGCGGTAGCTACCGGGGAGGCTGCTAAGACGATGGAGCGTCGTCGCTCTGAAATCCCGAGGAAAGCCGAAATTCTGGTTTTAAAATGAACGCTACGAAACCTGCACTCGCAGACTACATGTTGAGCTCGTAGTAATCGAATCAGAGCGTTTGCGCATTGAATGCTTCAATGCCTGAAATTCCATGCTCAAAATAAATGCCTCTTGCAAACTTGTCAATAATACAGTTCTATATAATATTATCACGGGTTGGAAGTTAATTAGCGATTGATTAATTAATTATTATATGGAAAAAGTCACTTAACATGAATTGAACTTAACGGTATTCAATAAATCACACTATTTCGTAAGTTATCTCTCGTCTATGAACATTTTATTAGCGCTGGGAACACTTTATTTAACCTTCCTTCCAATTCTCGCTTGTAATAGTCGTATTTATTTATTTCGCACACTTAGGCACACTTAGGTAAGAACTCACCCTTAGAGTATATACAATCCATAGAGACCATATTATTTCGAAACTTGTAAGAATTTTGTTAAAAGAGGCGTGGTCATTCGGTGAGACTGGACAATTCGTTTTTAACACGTGTTTGTAATTTGTTGCTAAAGCAGGGCTACCACAAATGAACGATTCTCTGTGAATTCTCTTACAATAAAGTAGCAATAAATGATAATGCCTTTTATATGTGGGTAAATTTATTTATTTTAATTTATTTTATTACAATTTTAAATATCACCACAACAATAATTATATAAGGAACTGCAATAATAATAATAATTATTATTATAATCGAGGATTATTTATATCATATCAAACATAAACATTTAGTTATCTGCATTTGTACAAATATTTAGAAAATTACGTTATTTACATAATATACATTGTTTGTATATACACATAAAATACATTGTTTGAAAAAACAATATGATGAATTAATAATAAATATAAAATTTTAATATAGTACGCTATTGATTTTGGAAGATAATTAATCTGTTGAAATGTTGTCTCACTCTGACGGTAGGTTGTACCGCTGATTTGATCAGAAAGTGTAGCCTGACATCTAAATATTTAGAAGCAACTGCCTTAATTAGGTGAACAGTATGGTTCTCCAGCGGTGACTGGTCTAGCATGTGAGAAAGTAATATATTAAAACAATCTACAGTTAGGAATATTTTTAAGACCCTGTTGACTAAATATTCTAATGAAAAGTGAGGATTCATTCTTTTTCCTCCACTACGGTTAAGAGCTTCTCTAAAAACGCGTTCACTATGTGTGCAAATTAAAATAACGTCATCTGATGGATATACTAACCCCCCTCTATCTTTTTGTGCAATTAATGAATTTCGCAAAGTTGTCTTAAAGCCAATAAGGGCAGTATATCGATTAAATTTAAAGCTTTCAAAAAATCAATACAACGATTTTAGGTAAAACGTACTATTTATACATACATGGCCAACGACTTCATTACATGAAGGGATCACTTCTAGCAACTCTCCCATGTTTACTGTCGAATTTGTAGACTGAAAGTAATAATATCGATTAAATTTAAAGTTTTCAAAAAATTAATACAACATTTTAGGTAAAACGTACTATTTATACATACATGGCTAACGACTTCATTACATGAAGGGATCACTTCTAGCAACTCTCCCATGTTTACTGTCGAATTAGTAGACTGAAAGTAATAATATCGATTAAATTTAAAGCTTTCAAAAACTCAATACAACGATTTTAGGTAAATCATACTATCTATACATACATGGCCAACGACTTCATTACATGAAGGGATCACTTCTAGCAACTCTCCCATGTTTTCTGTCGAATTTGTAGACTGAAAGTAATAATATCGATTAAATTTAAAGTTTTCAAAAAATTAATAAAACGATTTTAGGTAAAACGTACTATCAAAACATACATGGCCAACGACTGCATTACATGAAGGGATCACTTTAAGCAACTCTCCCATGTTTACTGTCGAATTTGTAGACTGAATGTAATAATGTCGATTAAATTTAAAGTTTATGAAAAATTAATATACCTAACGATTTTAGGTAAAACATAATATCGATGGCTCCTACGTATGCTATTATAACCCATAAATCGAAAATTTTTAGTTTTTTTATGTTTTTCTTATTTCTTATATCTTTATAACAAAGAAATAAAAACATTTTGCAATTAATTACGTTTTTTTTCAGATGTATTTTATAACGCAATGTATATTTATACCGGATGAAAATATACTACTTCATATACTAGGAGTTTCAGAATGCACACCGTATAAATTGGCGATTTAAGAAATTTTTTTATGTAACGAAAAACGAATAAAGAATGAACACTATAGGTACTTACTCTATCAAAAGCCAGTTCTGCTCTTGAATAATTCGTAGGAACGGCAAATTTTTTTATTCGAACTAATTTGTTTTCTTTCCTTCTGTCAAAATGTACATTCAAGAAGTGATCTGAGCAAACACAACTGTGATTTCCGGGATTCCAATTAATCCTTCCCCCAGCATGGATCCATTCACTTTTTTTTACTTCATTTTTTGGGAACCTACAAAAAATGATATCCCAATCCGAATACTTTAAATAATAAATAATAAATAATTTGTATTCTAAAATTTTAAGCACAGCCCTGTCGGTCCAATATGCTTTGTCATAAAAATACCACATTGAGCTTAGTTAGATCCATACAATGTAGTGCCTTCTCATTCTTACTCCTAAAAATTCAGAATTTTTAAAGGAGAAAAAAAGAGACGGATATATTTTAAAATGTCGGCTATCTAAGTAAATAATTTTACAGTTCGTATTGATTGAACATTCATAGACATATTTTGATTTAAGTCATAAAAAAACATCTTCAAAATAGCATTCTCCGAATTATTTGTGTAATAAAATCAATCAAAAATAAACGTTCTAGGATTTTTTAAACAAAAGTAAATGTTTGCACTTGGTTTGTTGTTAAAATTATGAAATAAAACGTATAT
>JADDOH010004279.1:0-53600 GCA_016648135.1 Agrypnia vestita
TCCTGACCGGTAGCTTAAAAATCTCAATAACTGGTTATATAGGTATACTAACATAACTTTAAAAATTTGAACAATTAGTTTAATTCCGTTGTATTTCTTATTAAGTGTTATAAAGATTTCCAGAGAAAACCTCTCACTATCAATAATGGTTTTTCATTAAAATTAAAATATTTACAGACAGTTATAAAGGGGTTAGTGTGCAGGTATGCGGGTGGAGGGTGAAGATGTCGTGGGCGGTATTTGAATTTACATTCTCACTACTATATATTCTGACTTCACCCCTTACCCCCTTACATTATTACCTGCATTTTATCTTTTTAGTTGCTATCTGTATCTGTTTTTTTAATATCTGTTTTGTTGCGAACCGAAATTGATTATTGCATCAACTTCCAGTCAGACTTTTGGACTCACTATGAAGAACTTAATAGATTTTTATCTTGGTCAGAGAAGAATTGTTGGCTGGTCCACATTTTCATTACAAGCCCAACGTAGTGTTCGTAATATTTGCATATTGGACTCATACATTGTATTGTACTATAGTTGGCTAAAGGAATCTATATGTTCCATAGTTTCTGGTTGGTTTTCTGAGTTTCTCTATCTTGATCTGTGGTTTTCCAACTGGTGATTTATAGCCTCGCTATATGCTATCAAACATGTCTGTTCATCGTCATTCTTGGGTGTTCCAGAGACCTAACTCCCAGTGGCTTTTCTTTCTATACCTCACAGAGATTACTCAAAAGTTGCAAATATTAAAAAAAAATAGGTTTTGGTTACTCAAATTAATAACATGAAATGGATAAACATTTCACGATTACTCTTTACGACGCCACGTGGAAGATTTGCTTGTAGTTTCTTAATTCTGAACCGTTGAAATCGTTGAAAAGATGGAAGTTTTCAAGAGCGATGCAAATCTAGAAAGAGAACAGGCCGTGAAGAAGATAACAAATTCAATTTATTTTAAATTACTTAGCATGTGTCATTTTTATTACTGGGCACATCGCATTTTGACAGACTTGTGTGAAAAGGTTTGCCATCGCTGCTCAATACATCAGTAAACGTTCTGGAGAGCTCTGTTAGTAGTGTACATAGCCAAGTAAATATTTCAAACAGTTATTTGCTGAAGAAACAAAACCAAGCATAGAAACATGTTTGTACCTGTCTATCAGAACATTTTGTTTTTCAATTTTTGAAGAGAGATTTGCGAGAATTACAGATTAAGTTCACTTGCATCTCGAGGATATATTATGTGTGCAACTTAGATATTTGTATTACTCTATTGTGTCAATTTTACGAGTATTTTGTATTTCTATCTGTACTTTCAAAATAATATCGCTTACCCCTTGTCAATATTTACCACATTAATAATATAACCGACATCTGAAATACATAAATACTTATAAATAATAAACATAATTGATAATAATTAAATGTAGTTAAATTATGTTCATTTTGAAGTGGTATAAATGTTTGGTTGGTTTGTTTGTAATAGTTAAAATAAGAGAAATGTGCAAGTGCCTACCACTTTCATATTTTATCAATTTTCAGTACAAAACGGTTCCATATTCAAAAGTTTCGAAAATATAAATCTTTGATACCTGCAATAATGTCGAATGAATGCATCTATTTTTTGTTTTGCAAACGAATATCAACTAACTTTATTTTTGCAAAAACATCGGCAATAATATGAAATCCATATACACCTATAATCGTAATTCAATGAACAGTTATAATTTTCAATTCAATAACCAATCATTCATCAACTTTTGAATTGAACAACTTTTTTTATTTTATTTATTTATTTTTTTATTTACTAAAGAATCTTAACAGATTTTTAAACATATAATGTAAAAGCATAGTATTCATTTCATAGACCAATTAAAAAGAATGACAGATGTTAATAACAAAGTTACATAAGATATTTTTAGGTTAATTATTTTGAATTAATTAATGAATAGTAGGAAGCAACAAACAATGTTAAGACTGAATAATGGTAAATGATTGAATGTGAAAAAGAAAAAGTATATCAAGGAATTAGTTAAATAATGGGAGAAAAAGGATGAAGAGGTAGGAGTCAGGATAGAGGTGGAGGAAGAGAAGATAAGATATAGTGAGTGATTGGTTAAAGTCGATTTAGTACATGTAATCTAAAGCATCCTTTTAAATTCAGTAAGACCAATGTTGAAGAGGTCAATATCGATACAATTATTATTGAAAGTTTTGCATGCGCGATATAAAAATGTATTTTATGTATGGGATGTTCTATTTCTCGGAACATGGAAGAGCTTTATGATGTCGACAATACATTCTTTATTTTATTGGAACACTAATTTCAAATAAATAAATATTGACAGTTTAATGGATGCACGCGCATTTCGTGGTCTCGCATTCCCGCTACATGCTGCTTCACGTATTTCCGCTACACGCATTCCCGCTACAATGCGTCAATTACCAGTCCCTCAAGCAATGCAAAGTTGAGTAATGACCGCCGACCTCCGATAAAAGATGGCGCTACCAGAAAGTACGCTTTCAATTATTGATTTATGTAGTGGATACCAAATTTCGTAACTGTATTCTAAATTGCTTTTAACTAAAGGCGTAAATAAAATATTAAATTCAGACTACCTCAATGCTGCTTGTATGAAGACATGTGGAAGTGTTTAAAATCATCCCTTTCAGCATTTCGCGCTCATTACTTTAATGCTGGATATACAAAAAGTTCCATTCGCCGACGGCGTAAGGGACATAAACTAGCTTTTTGTGAAAAGAGCTACATCAGCGACAGCGTGCTACGAGCAGCACTTTTTTTATTTATTAAAATTATAAAAGATACGCGAGGTCTGAAAAATATAATTTTTAAACATTTCATAAGGGAAGCTTAAAAGCTCAAAATAAATTCAGAATATTTTGTCTTTGTTCAAATCTTTCAGAACAGAGCTGGATTTTTATTAATCAATTAATGTATATTAGCGACATTAACGATATTAAAATAATTAGCGACATCTGTGGGTATTTAGGGGAATGAAAATGGCTTTGTACAGGCTGCATGGAAAGGCGGTTACAACTCATATGTGAAAGCTTGTCATACAATCCAAATATATATACAACTTCCAAAAATTAGTAGGCATGGTATATTCTATCATGGGTGGAAATGGCGAATGTTACATTGTGTAAAGTGATCACTTAAGCCAACCATACGATAGGTCATAAGTCCTATGTACACCCAAATGACTTCTTTACCTACTTTCCCATAACAAATACAGTTTCGTCTCTGTGAGATATTTATAATAAACATTAATTCAAAATAACTTCCACTGAACCAGATAGGTTGCGTTCTCACGGTATGGTATTCCGGAAAACTCTAAGCAGAAAACGTTTGATTAAAATAATTTTTAGTATGTACAAGACTTCGTGTGTGTTTTACAGTTTTTTTCTCACATTTATTAATAACTGTTCCATTATTCTTGTCTATTTACTTTTAAATGAGTTGCAATTTATCATTTATTATTAATGTGATCGATTTTTAGTTCTAGCCGGATAGATTGTAGTTTTGAGATTAAAAATGATCTCAGATTTTCACGCCCATTCAGAATGTTCTAATTTCTCGGATATTGTGCCGTGTGTAATCGACTTTTCTGATACCATTGCAGGGTCTATCATCAAGGCTGATCCGAAACGTCGGCCAGAAAGGTCGTAAGTGCACGGCAATATCCCAGAAAACTAATCAGTAGTTTTGAGATGTTCTTGATTGTGTTTTTGACATGGTTAAATTTTGCTTGAAATAAATACTAATGAGATAGTATGCTTATGATTCCTACGTTTCACACATCGAACACCGTAAGGATGCTAGATGCTGACACATTTAAAGAGGTGATCTCCACTAATCAAACCTTTGATCAATTTTTTTTTATCTTTTAAACTACATTAGTCTAATTTAATTTTTTTTATTTATGTGTAAAACAACAGCAAACAATAATATAGTAATACAAAGAATGGTAAAAGATAAAAAAATTGTGAAAACTTAATTATGATAGGTATATAATATTTTGAGTTTGTCCAAATTTTTCACTATATTGATTGATTAATGATGTTCCTGTGACAAAAAATCCAGTACTGTTCTGAAAAGTTTGGACAAACTCAAAATATTTTTAATGAAAATTTAAAAAAAATTGGAATAATATTTCATGTGTATTCTAATGTAATGCTAATAATTCGGAAGAATCTCATTACACATATAATGGATATTGCTAAAAATTTCAATAAAATCAAAAAATATACCACATTAGTGACATCTGTGGTCATTTAAGAGGAATGTAAAAGCTTTGGATGCCGGTCGCGCTGACGATTGTTGCAACACATATAGGTACAAAACATGCCGTATAATTAAAATATATACAACTTCCAAAATTTAATACACATTGTATTCTATCGTGGGTGGAAATGGCGAATGTCACATTGTGTAATGTGATCACTTATGCCAGGCGTACGATGGGTCGTAAGCCCTATGAACACCCAAAGACCTACTTTCCTATAAAATATAATTTCGTCTCTGTGAGACATTTGTAATATATTGATTTTGACTAATATTTCAGATAACCATCTGTTGCTCTAAGGTCACGAAATTTATTTATTTAACGCCCTTATGTGCTTTTACAAACATACAGAATATAAATTTAAAAAAATAACCTAAGACATAGGTATACAGTTAAAAGATACAAGTACATATAATAAAATTGTGTAAATTTGGATTGCTATTAAAGATTCAAGTGCATATAATAGATTTGTGTAAATTGCAGTTAAAAAGATTCAAGTACACCATATAGATTTGTGTAAAGTAGTGAGAAGAAAATGATTGTAAGTAGTAAGAAGAAGAAGAAATACATTGCAGTTAAAAATATTCAAGTACATCTTGTAGATTTGCGTAAATTAAAAGAGAAGTTTGAGTAGTAAGAAGAAAAGAAACATTTATTATCCATTTCCATTTCCTTGAGATGTAAAGAATTGTATCAACTTTGTCCTATACGCAGTTATATTATCAGTAAAAAAAAATGACGTCATCTTCATTTGGCATAATTTTTGTTTGTTTTTTTAAATGCCTGGCGTACGGCCTTGAGCGGGCGTTGTAGCCTCCAGCCCTACCTGAGTGGGGTGGGTCCCCCTCCCCGCCCAGCGAGGGTGCTGTTGACGGTTAAACTTGACTCTACACCCATTCTTCGTACAAGATTATTTAAGGCTTACTACACGAGCACGCGGTCTCCCCTTCCCCATCTCTCCCACGCTAGCTGGATCCTTTTGAACGGTGATCTTCGAATACATGTTTATTCCTCTCTGATATTACGTGGATAAATACGTCTTTAAATAGATAAATCTAAACGAGATAAATAAAGCTTGGAATTTAAACGCTTATGTCTCAGAATGTAAACAACGCGGGTGTATGATTGCATATCTGCTCCAAATAAAAAATGGGCGCTTATTTTGGAAAAAGATTATAGAATTCTGTTCGATGTAAGGAATGCGCCCACGCTTTTATCTGGAATGCGAGTATTTAAATAAAAACGTGGTTATCAAAAAAAAAACGAGCGAGCATTACAATAGTCGCATATTACGTGTAGCATTTGACATCTCACAATTAAAAATATTAATTGAGCAGCGACAGAAATTAACCTCAAAATTTAAAAAAGCTAAATACGGAAATATTTATTTGAATAATTATTCATTATTACTCATTTGCATTTTTATCAATAATCTGCACATTTTTCACACTTATTAAAAATTCATTTGTAAATACATTTAAATTAATATATATATATATATGTATAAATTAGTAAATACATTTAAAGAAAATGAATGTGCATTTTTAAAATAATTTATTTTGCCGCACTGTGAACTGTCTTAAGAATTTGGCGATGTCGATAAAACAGTGTACTATTATATTTAAGAATTAAAAAATAATCAATCCGGATATAGAATGGAGGTCCGTTGTATCGAATCCCGGTAGCAGTTAAAATATTTTTTCGTTAATTTGATTTTTCTGTGTGTCTTTACTACTTGATTGATAAAAATTTGTTTAAAATTCACAAAATTTCGTTCTGAAATTGCAACTTCACCATCATGTTTTTTCTTTAATATCATATACATTTATTGATACATTACCAATCTCTCGGAAAATAGGTTGGTACCATCTGACGGCATACTATCACACTATCACCGCGCGCGCTCATTGGTCAAATTAAAAAGCGCTCGTTTTCGTCCATTTTCATAAAACCACGTCCACAGATTGCAGGAAAGCGAAAGGAAAGAAGTTACACATCAAAAAGTTTTCGTGTACTAGGTGCGTAACTATTTTACGGGTTTTACAAATAGATGGCGCTAGCGGCGCGTATAGTGGACATACGTGTCAGATGTTGTGATTGTTTTATAGCTTAAATATTTGTCAATAATAATAATTCTCATAACAGCAGCACATATCGCAACGCTAAAATATTGATTTTAACAGCGAAGATGTCGATTTTTGTGCCAAATAAATAGCATTTGCGGAAAGCTTTGCTTTTCTGGTTTGACAATGCACGATTCCACAGACTCGACAAAATTTACATTACTTTTGGACCTTACTTTTTAGATTGCGATCCTAGAGCAGTCTAGGAATGCAATATAAAAAGTAAGGTCCACTGATAGATCATTGGGTCAAAATAATTGATTACTTATAGGTGTAACCTATAAGTAATCAATTATTTTTGATGTGGAATGTTTGCTTCAGTCAAGCTCAATAAAGTGAACTTGTAAAGACGTGTTTTATACGCAATATTATAATCCGTGGTCTTGCGACTTGTGACAATTAAATTTTTTTTTTTTTATTACTCTGTTGTAAAATGGCGAACAATCAACTAACTTAGAAAATTTACGTCATTGCATGCTGTTTACTTTTCTATCGGGTGTTAATGCAACGATTGCAACAAAGAAAATTTATGATATGTATGGAGACGTATTGAAAGTAAATAAGTGCCAACGTTGGTTAGAAAATCTTCCGATGGTGATTTTGATTTGTCTGATAGCGATCGAAGTGGGCGCCCGGTGGGGTTTGATAATGACGCTTTAAAAATACCTAGAAGCATATTTTTCTTAAAAGTCTACCAACAAGATGGCAAAAGGTCCTAGATACGTAGGAGATTAAATCGATTAAAAATAAAATTAAATGTAGCTAAATTTTTTTTTTTGCCACTTAAATAATTGATTACTTATGGGTACACCTTATATATATATTTATTTATTTAAAAAAATCCTTGTTTACAAGTAAAGGTGCTTAATACTAATTTAACAATAAAACATAAGATAAATAACACTTTTTTTTTGTTTTGTTTGATTTGTGGATTATGCCACTCTACTAGGCTACGCCTGTCCCAGAGTGGCGTTATAGAACACAATTATAATATTTTTTCGAATTCGTCAGTAGTATTTATTTTCATAAGGTAGTTATTATGTATCTACAAAGTATCAAGTGGAATTTTAGTGAAAGTTGAGTGAGTCATAAGTCCAAGTGTAAATATGTGTGGAATAATTGTTTAATGTAAAAAGGGTTAAAGTTTTGTTTAAGATTATTTTTTATTTTCCTTAATTTATTTATTTATTTATATACGTATATATTTTTATTTGAAGACATTATTATGCAATTACAGTAAGTAAATTTTCAGTTGCTGTTCTACCTTTGGAGGTAAGCCAGTTGTTTGCTAAAGCTTTTATTTTATTAATTGAGTATAATCTGATTTCCGGGAAGTCTGTTATAAATATGTTAAATATTTTAGGCCCTATGCATGAGTAATTTTTCTGTCCATGTGTTGTCTTAGTTGTTGGTATTTCGTCAAGGTTTCGTAATGCTTGTCTAGTATTATGTGAATGCGAGTTACTGGTTGCTGTTAGGTGGTTTGTGTTTTTGATGTAGAAGATGAGGGTAGACTTAACGAACAGCTGTCTAACGTCCAGTACATTACATTCTCTGAATTGGTATGTAAATGGTTTCTTATTAATGACTCGGAGCAAGGTTTTTTGTGCCGCTATAGCTGGTTTTAATGTGGTTTTATAAGTACCTCCCCAACTTGGAATCGCATAGTTCAAAAATGACTGGGCAAGAGCGTAATAGATAGTTTTGAGTTGCTGTTTATTAAAAATATTACGTATGGATTTAAATAGATAAATGAGTTTTAAAAGTTTTCCCGATAATAGTTCAATGTGAAGTTTCCAGTTTAGGTGCCTGTCTATTATGATTCCCAAGTATTTCACACTATCTGCATTTTCCAAGGTGGTGCAACCACAGTTTTGGTGTTGGCAATCATGCATAGTCAATTTTAAATCGCTAGATGGCTGCCCACTTTTATCTATGCTGAATGTCAAATACTTAGTTTTTTTGAGATTGACTGTTAGCAAATTATTTTCCAGCCAGTGTTGTACTATGTTGCAACCCAGTTCAGCTGCTTTGAAAACTAGATCCCATGTTGAAGCGTGAAACAGGAGTATTGTATCGTCTGCAAAAGTAACTACTTTCCCCCCCGTTGTTAGCTTGCATAAATCGTTCATGTATAGGAGGAATAAACAGGTCCTAGTGTACTTCCTTGAGGGACTCCGTATTTGATGTAATGTTCGTCACTTTTAGTTTTGTCAAGTTGTGTAAATTGTGTTCTGTCTGTAAGGTAAGTTTTGAACCAGTTGTAACGGTGGAAAAAATAGTAGATGACCTGAATATAGACTGCTCTCCAGGCCCGGACGGAATATCCGCTAGAGAAATTAAATCGTTCAAAGAAATATTACTAAAACCTATAGTTCATATATTTAATTTAAGCATCACAAAAGGTATTTTCCCGTCCCAACTAAAAACGGCTAAAATCACACCCATACATAAAGCTGGCAATAAAGACGATCCAAATAACTACCGACCTATATCCATCCTAAATTTACTATCTAAGCTGCTAGAGAAATGTGTTTGTAATCAATTCACCATCTTTTTAGAAAAATATCAAATTTTAGCCAACAACCAGTTTGGATTTAGAAAAAATCGGGGTACACAAGAAGCAATATATATATATATATATATATATGAAGGATTATTTTCTAGGATAACCCGCGTATGTAGTCTTGAGAAAGACTGTTATATTGTATTAATATATATATGAAGGATTATTTTCTAGGATAACCCGCGTATTGTAGTCTTGAGAAAGACTGTTATATTGTACCCAACGTTTCGGACAGATTGCACTGGCCATTTTCAAAGGGATTTTTACACCAAGCCAAATAATAATTACTACATACATATATATATATAGTAATTATTTTTTTGAGAACCTCCAAGTTCTACCTAGAACGAACTCCACTAATTACCTACTTATTACTTTTTTGTTATAGTCATCACAATTTTAATATCAACCTTACTTCACAAAAATACTTAAATAATCTTTATGTCCCTGAATAAACTCAACATATCTAACATTATCACCACTAAACCGACCTTAGCAAATAATTTCACCGACAAATACATCTAATCGCTTTCCTTCTGCGCCAACCTTAATTCCACCCTCCCCACCCTTTCTCCCCCACCCTCCCACAGCCATTTTCCCCTATTACTATCTGCCACTTTTACCTCGTATTTTGTAATAAATACATATTTATTATTCGCTTAATAGTGTGTCCAAATATTTGTGGATCTCTGATATTGGTTTACATCACATACGATACTGTACCCTTTGATCAGTAGGCTCCTAAATAAAAATATCAACTCGTAATCCTAATATGTGGATTACGAGTTGTATTTATTTGTTCTTATTTACGATGGATTTACATTTTATTTTATTTTACATGAGATAGTAACAGTAAACATCACAATGCAGAATATTTTAATAAACAACAGGACATATTACAATATATAATATGAATATTCTGAGAATACAGTTACTGGATTTTATCGCCAGAGAGATGAATAATAAATTAAGGGATGATTTAAATAAAATATGTAGGTATCATTTTGGCCAGCTGCACAATTTATGCATAATATGCAAAAGCTTGTTGGTCTTGTGGTTAGGACACCCGCCTCGTGGTCCAAAGGTTGCGGGTTCGAACCTCACTCCAGACTAGCAAGTTACTCCTGTTCCATAGCACAAGCGTTTAGCTTAGTTTGAAAATAGTAAGAATATTGATGTGACACGTATTCCGTGTTCGCATCTCTGTTTTCTGTCTGTCGCATGGTCAGTTCGACTTCACGGTGTTGAAGCATGGACGCTGAAAGTGACTACTCTAAATCGTCTAGAAGCGTTCGAAATGTAGATACATCGTAAAATGTTAAGGATATCTTAGACTGACATGACTAGTAATGTTGAAGTTTTACGTAGAGCAAAAACAAACAGACGGTTACTCAACACAGTAAAGCTCCGTAAATTTTCATATTTTGGTCATATAATGAGAGGCGAAAAATACTCCATCCTTCAGCTCGTCATGAAGGGGAAAATTGAGGGTCGCAGAGGGGTCGGAAGGAGGCGGCACTCCTGGCTTGGAAACATCCGAGAGTGGACCGGGATAAGCGTGGAAGAGCTGTTCCGCACCGCCCTGGACAGGGAAACTTTCTCCCAGATGATCGCCGATGTCCTTTCAAATAAAAGAAAGGTTTTCAGATTTAGAACATGTTTGGACGTTCTTATGATGGAATTGTATTGTATGTATTACGATGAAAATGTAAAAGCGTTGCATTGTATAGAACGATCACTTAAACCAGCTTATACAGGTCGTAAGTCCTTGGCCATCCTATAAAAAGACCTCTATACACGTTTCTCTTATAAAAAGTTTCTTCTTTGTGAGGCTTCTATATTTTATCATTACTTACTTTAAATTCAATTTCTTTGGCCTGCTCTAGCATTATATGTAAATATTTAATGTACACGTCAATGCAATGTGATTATGTACGAATTGGCACACGTCCTGCATACTGAATTAGTGTACACACTGCAAGAGGCGAACAAGCAAACAAAATACAATTAGTTACAATTATTGACACAGACTAACATGAACATCGCAAATTTATGGACGAGACATGATGATTATGTTATTAAATGTTACCACAGTCATAGGAAGGATTGAGGTCAATTTGAATAAATGAGGCTGTAGTGTGTGAACGCCAAATTACGCAGTATTTGTTTTAAAAATTTCCTCTCCCAGAACTCACCCTCCTGCGTTCCTGTATTCCTGGGAGTAAAATTATTTTACATTCAAAGTGGTCTGGCGTTAGATAAACACAATTATTATTCATTTTGTAATTACTGTTGTACCCCTGTGTCCAAATAATGGTGAGCGAGGGATTTTTTTAATAGAGCCTATGCTAATATTATCGGAGGTGCCGTACGTATTTTTATGGTGTATTAATGGGAGAATGTGGCGTATTTTATGTATATTTATTAAATTTAAAAAAATAATGGTTGTATTGCGTGCTTCGATTCAAAACCTTCCATCAATTTCAGTAATAAAATAGTATTTATCATTTTGACAATCATCATTTTGACAAGAAAAAATCTTATCAACAGAACAGCACCTTCTACCCAGAAAATTTCAATTGGCGCTACTCTAAATCACGATTAAATAATCGAAAATGTTGTATTTATCAATACGTCACGAAGGTTGTATCTGTGCGGTTGGATTGTTACACATGTATATGAAAGCATTTTGCTGTATTATATTCAAGAACACAATTGTGAAATTGTGTGTGTTGTATTAAAGGTATCCAAAAATTAAAATGGGTTAATTGTGGCATCCCCTAGCGGCAGTAGCACAAAGTAATTTGTGCCTACCGTACCAGAAAAAGTGGATTTCTCTAAAAATGGATAATATACGTTAATCAATTAATGAAAATTAGACTTACAAATAAGGTCGATATATTGATGGAAAGGTACCAGGCTGATGTGGTGTAATTGGTAACGCACCTGCCCGGAAATTAGGTGATCTGGGTTCGTATCCCGAATTTTCTGCATGTCTTTGTAATTATTGTTTGTTCTTTGTAATGTAATTGATGAATAAATTTGGTGGTTTGTCTGTTTCCAGGATGGCCGCCTGCAGAGCGGAGACCACATTCTCAGGATCGGGGAGGTCAGCATGCGCGGGCTGGGCTGCGAGCAGGCCGCGGCGGTGCTCCGGCAGTGCGGAGTGCGCGTGCGCCTGCTGGTGGCCAGGGCTGCGGACCCCACCGCTGAGTTCAGGGTGAGCAAAGCATTTCTGCATTAATCTTCAGCCTTCATCAGCCTTCATCTCTCCACTGCTGGATACAGCCCTCTTCCATGCCCTTCCATCCTTCCTTGTTATTTGCTAATTGTAGCCATTTCTTCCCCTCACAGCGGTTATGTCGTCGGCTCATCTCTTTTGAGGTCTTCCGATGCCTCTTTTATTTTCCCAAGGTCTTCACTTCAGAACTCTGGGAGTCCATCTTGTAGCATCTTGTCTTGCAATATGCCCTGCTCATTACGATTTTAACTTCGCTACACGATCCATGATATCCACTACTCTAATTCTGCGCGTATTTTCATCATTTCTTATTCCAAGCATGGATCTCTTCATGGATCATTGCGTGCATTTGAGCTTTTCTACAGTTTTCATTGTAAGAGACATTGTCTCCAATCTATACGTCATCATTAGCAGTATGCACAATTCAAAGGCTTTTCTTTTTAGGCTAATTGGGATCTCTTTGTTCTCAAAAATACGTTTGAGATTGCCAAAAGCAGCCCAGTTCATTCCTGCATTACTGTTCCAATATTGGGGAAGTCAACTACGACCTGGTTCAGAAGATAAAGGCCTTTGATTCAAATACCAAGAGTGAGCGAATGTTCTGATTTTCACTGCAAAAGGTGGGGAAATGCGGATGATCGGTTTGTGAGCAGGCGATCGAAAACAATTTCTTGTTCTACGAGGTTGGTCAATGGAACTTTTGCATTTAACAATAAATGACAGTTTTGTTATATTGCCAGTAGTAGCAGCTTGCCAGTATACCATCATCCAAGTCGATCTCTTATGGCTGACAAGCGTGATCTGTATTTCCTCCCATCCTATTAACTGTTCACATGCATCTTTTCGGCACCATTTAAGCGCTGTCACCAGAGAAGTGTCTGTAGATTTTTACCCTTGGTCAGTTCAATGAGTGGAGATCTTCCTCTTCTTTTTCGACATTCACCATAATAAGCTACTCCAGGTAATCTTCTCTTGTGACAATATGTCAAAAAAAATTAAATGAATTTTGTGTTTGAGAATCTTTCTTTGATTTTGAACTCTTGTTATAAGAAAAAATACGCAACACGCCTCTCCAAATTCATATCTCAAAGGTATCAAATTTTCGTATCTTTTTTGCTTTTAAAGTCCACGATTCCACACCATAAAGGAATATTGTATGCACTAAGCACCTTACAAGCCTGATTTTGGTTGTTTTGGTTCAACCACGGTCTTTCCATATCTTTTCAAGTCTGGACATACAATTTTTCACTATAAATACCTTCCGGGAAGGATAAATCTCCAGGTTATGTTTGTTAATAAACATCAGCTTTATTAACAATATTTTTATACGTTACTGGATTTTCCCATATAGCTGATCAATTAATTAAGATACTTAATTAATTAATTAATCAGTTTTATCTTTTCTAGATCTTCCCGAGTCTTATCTTGAGACAATATCGTGGTTTGATTAAATTTCTTCAGTAACAACCCTTTTAGTTCAAATGATTTCTAAATTCTCTTATCATATAATGAACCAGAAAGATTTCAATGCCTTGAAACCACCTTCAACAATTCCTTACTTTACCGAATCATCCATTGACCCCAGAATTTTTGAAAGAAAATAAACGTATGAAGATTGCGAAACGCAAAAGTGTTCATAATAAAAAAGGCCAACCCTTCCCATTCTCGCAAACAGCCCCCTGAACAAAAGCTCAGTAAAACTGAGTAACTGACGTTTACCCTAATGGAATTTGTGAATGGATAAACACCACCTCCGCGCGTAAAGCCGGGGGTAAATTTAGGCCTTTTATATATATACAAGGACGAGATCTAAACAGCTACCCTCTTTCGCTGCTTTCATTTCAGCCATATTTTTCATTTGCATTTTTCAACCCGTCAAGTTTCGCGCTGTTAGAGGCATTGTTTTGATATTATGATATTACTAGCTGCTCATGCCTGGCGTTGCAGGGGTTAAGGATTAAGTTAAAAATAAGTTTGTAGGGGGAAACAAAGTTTTCATCGTTTTGCAAAGCCTGTAATATAAACAATGTTTCCATTAAATTTAGGCTGGGATGGATGGGATTTCCAGGGAAAAAATATAACCTATGTATAGTCAAAAGGTATAGATTTGCGTGGAAACATATCAGAGGAGGAGGGAAATGTAACTTTTGTTTCCCGCTGTATCCTAAGGAATAATTATGTAAAATTTGTATCAGATCTGTCAAACGTTGTAGATTTATTAATATAATAAAAGTAATGATTTTGATAAGAATTAATTTAATACTATAAAATGTGCATTATAAATTAATTGTAAATACAGTATCCAATATAAATGTATTTATGGTTCACTATTTTGCCGATAATGTCTTTCATATAAAAGGTACATAGATATATGCTGCCATGGACTTTTTTAAAGAATTTTCTAAGAGAAATAATCCCAACATACATTTTTGTCGTGTATCTCTAACGGTTTATTCACCGCACGTCGAGATAACTTTCAGATAGTAGGATTTTTCCAACTTACTTGACACTAATCGTTATAATTTATCCAATTTACTCAATATATTTATGAATTATAGCCTATTTATTATTCTGATAAACAAGCTATAATACTATTTATTTTCATCGAAATCTGTTCAGTAGTTTTTGCGTGAAAGAGAAAGAAATATCCATGCATCCTCACAAACATTTACATTTATAAAATTGGTAGGAAATAGACATACATTTATTTCGTTAACTTATTTGGTGGACTGTGACTGTGATGAATTATTTTAATTATAATTTTTATTTTTCAAGGATTTTTCTTTTCTGGTGCACTAATTTTGCCTCTCCGATTTCATACAATTTCTCACGAAAATTCTTCGGTTTTTGATAGTTTTAACATGACTGTCTTTCAATGTTTTGTTATCTGATCGCGTAAATAAAAAATTTCTATAAATCTATTTGTTTCACACACATCTACTGTCTTCTTCCAATGTGTCCAAATATTTAGATAAAGCCAATATTTACGCAATAATGATAGAAAAAATGATTAAAATGATTTGTTCACAGACATTTATGTCTCATTACTTACCATTATTCAAAAACCAATTAAATAGTATGCGTAGTGTATATGTATGTAATTAACTTTTTTCTGAAAACCAACCGAAACTAGTTGATGAATATATAGTAATAAATGGTTTAAAACTAAGTATTAACTTTATTTTAAATTTAATATATAATTAAATGCAGGTATATTTTGCATTTGTTTTATTTTAATAAATAAATATTACCATTTGATTTTCTTGACAATTTTTCTTATAAAGTATACGCAGACATAAATATATATTTTGTATTAAGAAATTAAAGCCATATTTTTATCCTAAAAAAAGGGAGTAAAAGAAGAAAGGGTTTTTCTGACATTGTATATTATCTCATTTTACTTTTATTGGTTGACTATTAAAATATAGTGCAAGGATAATTAATTTGAATTATCCGTATACGTTATATTTCTTATTTGTTTTGATTATCACTTAATTATGTTCAGAAAATTGTGGTTCCATAAATAATAAAATGACTTAATGATGACCCAAATTAATCTTTTTGAGAGACCACAACACGTAGAATGAATGAAGTGGTACCCATCACACACCCAGAGCCGAGCGCGTACGAGAAAAACATCCTATATCAGCCCCACACTTTCGCCTTCCAGGTTAGCAATGTTTAAATGCTAATCGATCTCCTCGCTACACCGCAAACAAAGCACTCGCGCTTCACGTCAAGGAGACCGCACAGATTATGCCTCTGTCTCTGTGGAGCATTTTAAGTAACGAAAAAAATGATTTAATAGAAAGTAATCAAAAATATATCAGCATTTAAAATAATAGAAAGAAAATTCCAAAATATGTATGTATTTGACTACAGCCTAGAAAAACCAATATGGAAGCATTAATTGAGGGTTTTGTTCTTATTTTCTTCCCTCGGTAATACAAATTGATTCCTGGTTCCGCCGTTCTGCTGTTCCCGCTCCAGCGGCGCGGAAGAAGGCTTCGTTTATTTTCCGATCGGGAGATTAATTGAGATAACCCTATTATAGTGGTCCAATTAGCGGGATAACCACCCTCCGGGCGGACACTAACACCTCTTGACTCGGAAAATTATCCCGGCTTTTCTAATATATGTTCGACCAGTCTTTTATTGCTTTTTTAAAAAATAAACCCAGAACTTCTGATGATAACAATAAATAAGTCCCTAACTTTAAAAGATTATGACCACTGGTCTTAAACCTGTACCTTGCGGAACACCGATGTGCAATTGCAAGTTCCTTGCTCATCTACGTAGGTATGGAAGTCATTTTGGGTGTTCATAGAGAACATAAATACGTAAACATAAAATGAGGGCAGACCCACCGCCTACCCAGGACCGTTTTGTAAGCAACACCTTCTATATCGGTGCTTCTCATTCGCCGCCTGGTTGACATTTTTTTAATGCTAAAAGCATCCGTGCGACCCGTTATTGTAAAAATAAGTGGGCCGAATGGCTGTCATCTAAAATTTGCCCTCATTATCCTGGCTATTCACTTCCAAATCCATGAAAAAATATTTGGCTTTTAACGCAATTTATAAATGAAACTTACAGATAATCGATATATTCACGGAAATATACAAGGCCGCTATAGCGTAATTGGATAACGCGCCTGCCCCGGATAGGAGGAGATCCGTGGTTCGAAACCCGGTAGCAGCCGAATATTTTTTCGTGGATTTGATTTTTCTGCATGTCTTTCTAATTGATTCATTAATTTGGTTTTTAATTTCAAAGAACTTTGTTCTGAAAAAATTGCAACTTCGCGATAAAAATGTGTTCTTAAATATATATTATTGTGTTCAATAGAGAAGTCAATTCAAAAAATATATACGTAAACATTTATACAACATCTGAAAATTTGATAGATGTTGAAGTCTATCATGGGTGGAATTTTGAACGTTAAATTATGTAATTTAATCACTTAAGCCAGCCTACGATAGGTCGTAAGCTCTATGAACACCCAAAAAGGCAAAAAAAAAAAAAATATAGCTTCATCTCTATGAGACATCTGTAATATATTATCTTGATCTGTGAGACATCGCCGGAGTTCGAAATCCCTGGAACACTCTATACTGAAGGTACGTTACAATTTTATAGTTCATAAATTTAAAAGATAAAAAATAAACTTTGAAATTGGACGAAGTAAACTTAGAACGATCAATATTTTTGCGTGGGTACCATAAAAAACGTTGAATATTTTAATGCTAACCGTACGCTCGTGAAAAGTCACGGAACATAATTTAAGTAATATTTATTTATTTATATATCATAAAATAAAAATCCTGTCAAACGTTGAATGTAGGGTGCGTAAATTAATGGTTCGCGTCTTAGCTAAGCCCTTATAATGTGTAGTAGCTGCACCAGTTATACAAAATATAGTATTTTTTGACGAGCAATGAAAAGCGGTGGTGGGTATGTCGGTTAGTCGCCGCGACACCGTCCGCGCATTCGGGGTTCGAGTCTTTCTCTAGCCAAGTAATTTCGTTTTTAGCTGTGAATTCCAGAAAGTTACCGAAATACGAGATAGACAGACAGGGAAATTATACTTAGATAAAGAATAATGACAATTTATTTTCCATTCAAAATTACTGAAAAAACTTCAATTTATATTTTTTTTTGTATTTTGATCGTCGTAAAAAATTGCATTGCAAAAAATATATTTTCAATCTTTTACACTAATGACGTTGCTGGATACCTTAAAAATCCTTATCCATTGTTTTATTTTATTGTTTTTTTATTTTTAACGCTTCGACAGGCCAAGAAGTCAGATTACTGAACCGAAACACATCACAAAAATACCCAAGCTTGAATTAATCATATAAGGTTAATTGTGACCTCACAGAGAATCGAACCCAGAACCCTCACTTGGTGTTGGAAGTCAGTGTCATACCCACTGGGCTATGACACAGGCTTCTCAGAGGGCCGCCATTATATAATATAGGTTATTCAAATAAATGAAAAACCCAAAGTTGTCCATCTATATATTGCAGTAAAATTGACCCGTCTACGGGACGGATCGAACCCTGGCCGGCAAGATAAAAAGTATTGTCATTTGCCAAAGACTCAAACCAATGTTTGTCCCTGACAAGACTAACACGCATGTGATCAATTATTGGTGGAAGTGTAACAATATTATGGTTAAGGTGTGTAGTGTTGTGAATGTAGTGGTGTAGTGTTGGTCCGGTAAACCGTAAATCTGGTAGTGGTTTTTACAAAGTTAACTAACAATCTGTTATTATGTCTAACCACAAAGTTAATGCTTTAAATATTAATAATATCAAACCAATGTATTTAATGAATTCTTCCTCTAATCTGAGATGCCGGTCTTAGATTATTTAAATAATTCTAGCCAGGTCACTTTCACGTGTTTTAGTTTTATTTTATGCACAGCTGTCACTTGACTCAAATTTACCTGGAGCACCGCTCTATATAATTCACACTATAAAGTTTTACAGAATATTCGTACGTCTCTGATCACACTTTTTCACTACTGAAAGCCCGTAAGTACTATCGTAATCTATTAGAGATGTACTCTCTTAATATATTTTCGCTGGTCGCTTACTTCGCTAGTCGCCGCTGGAGCTTCTATGGGATCGCCGAACTGTCTCAATTAACTGTCCGTGCAATTGTGTTGTCCCGTTTATATGTCGTTTTGGATTTACAGACGTTTGGCGAATCAAGTCGATATTTCCACCGTTTATTTTAAAGTCTTCTAGTTATTTCCAAATAACTGTAAAATGAAAGTAGACTAAATGAATGAAAGTAGACTGAATGCGGTTGAAATGCGGTCACTAAGACGCTTGTGTGGAAAATCTTTGGTCGATAGAGTGAGGAATGAACAAATTAGAAGAGAATGCAATGCTGGCTGTAGTGTGGTAGATAGAATAAAGAAAAGAGTGCTGAGATGGTTTGGTCATGTGGAACGTATGAACGAGGAAAGGATGGTTAAGAAAATATATGAGGCGAATGTTGAAGATAACAGGAATAGAGGGCGTCCGCGAAAGACCTGGCACGATCAGGTACTACAAGTATTTGAGGATGGCCCTTTTAAAAGCCGCAACAACCGTAGAACGTGTATGAGAAGATATATGAATGTGGCCGAAGCAAAAGTGGTGTGCCAAGATAGAAGAGTGTGGCGTTCAATCCTCTCTGCCTACCCCTGCAGAGAAACGGCGTGATGGTTAGTTAGTTAGTTAGTTTGTAAAACGTCCAGGGTTGTGGAGAAATCTTCGATTTTATGTAAATTTTTATGTTTTTACGGTCTCGTCACAATATATAATTGTATTACTATTTTCAAGATAAATCCAAGTCGTAAATAATTTTGTACATTATATTGTAATCCGTTTAATTGACGGATAATCCACAGATTTCTAGAAAAATCTTAAAAAATCAGGCGGAAAATTAAAACGATAACTTTATCTATTAACTCATCAAGAGATATCTTTGATGTCGAGCCTTGTCAAGTATCAATGGAATCTTCTAAAGTATTGGTGAAAAGGGTAGAAATTTTATTTTAAAATATTAACCATCGTAAAATAAATATTTTAAAATCATAATTTAAATATACCTCGCGTTCTCCTGTCGACGAGGTATTTGAAAGCTCCGGTAAGAAAATGTTTCGGTAAAGTTTTAATTGCCTGCCAGCACGGACCCCAGTGTGTGGGGGATTTCCTTTCAACCCCGCCGGCTTAATCGGGTAGGTACTTAATGTATCACGCTTTGATGCCTCTGCTGTCGACATTGTCAATGTTTGTGGAATGATCAATTAGTCGGTTTTCATCGAAAATTCAGCTTAAATTATTCCGGCGGGTCGTGCTCTTTAATCATTTTACAACCGGATAACTTATTTTCCGATTAAAGTAACCTTTCGACGTCTTGCTTCGCTTTGAAGTTATCGTTTCAATTAACGAGGCCCGCTCGAGGGTGAAACAACCCTCTCTAGGGAGGGGTAAACAAGAATAGGAAAATGTAAACACCAGTAAACTAACCTTCGTAATCTTATGGTTTACTTTACGATAGGCGGTACCGAAACTTACAGGTGTACCTACACAGATTTATCGCAACCCATTGGCCATGGCAATGACTGTTAAACATTAATTTATGCATCAGTAAATTCGCCGAACACTTGTTGAAAAAAAAAACCTTCTGACGAAAAACCCACTAATCCAGTCTCTTGGATAAGTGGGTTTTTGTAAAATTATGTAAATAGAGTGTTAGTTAAATTAGTATAAACCACCACCAGATTTTAGGCCTACCGGTTTCGAGACGTATCCGTCTCTTCGTCAGGACCAACACTACAGTACTATGTTCACAATACTATACACCACACTTTTTACCAATATTTATCACATGCGTGTTAACCTTGTCCAGGACAAGCATGATCAGGAATCTACGAGGGAGAGAGAGTGAGAGGGGGCGGGTGTTACCAAATCTTTTGTGAAAGTTAAATTGAACAAATCGAACACATTTATACTAATTTTACTAACACTCTGTTATAATGTCCAACCACAAAGTTAAAGCTTTAAATATTAAAAATATTATGTAGATTACTATTTGTTAATTCAAAAATGATGATTCATGGCCTGACGATATTTTTTATCCTTAGTACTCATCACCACTGAAGAAAATCGTACAATTTGAAAAATATCCGCAAATGAACCTTATTGCAGTCTCTCGGAGCCAGCAACGCCCCGATAGTCCCCACCAAGGTGCTGGGCGACCCTGACGAGCTGGACAGGGCGCTGCTGGAGAGCGGCTACACCGAGGGTCTGGTTCCCCCGTCACCAGCTCCTCTAGTGGACAGATACGAGGACCGCTACGTGTACCACAGGGGAGGAGTGGACCTCGAGCTTTTGGTGAGTGCAAAATGTTCCTTTCTTCAGCGCGCTGATGATAGAACGTCTAACTCACCATGTCTGAGAGCCAAAATAACAGAATTTGTATAGAAAAATGATGTAAATATATGATTTAATACATTTGAGAAACATCAATTAAAACTTGTTAAATGGTAGAAATCGTTGAAAGCGGATTGCCTAGTTGTAATAAGAATATGACAATATATACAGAATGTCTCTTAGCAAACACTTCAAGAGTCTTATTTTCTTTTAAATAATGAATCACTCAATGTTTTACAATATCTAAATATCAATGATTATTCTTTCCAACCCCGGGAAAAAGAAACTGATCAATCTCCGCGATTATCAAATCTCTTCCCGGTTCCTGGCTAGAACCCACCGATTCTTTTATCGTACGAAACGAGGAAACGAAAACACGAACGAAAACAACGAAAAAGAATTATTCGAAAAATAGCTATCAAAAAAAGGAACGAAAGTATAAACTTCCAGACACGTATCTACGTTGAAAAAATATTACGAAAGAGAGTTATTTTTCTCAAAACATTCCTTTTTATGCCCTGCGATATTCATTTTTTCAAAATAAAAAATATAACGTTAACATTTAACATGTTTCAAATATTTCTTCATTCAAATTTTTTAGTATTTAAATTATAAATTGTCGAGTTCTTACTCGTACGAAATAATAAAGAAAACACAACATTTTTATTAATCCATAAACAAATATATACAAATATGAAACAATTTCAATTTTAAGACTTTTTAATTATATACTACTTTACCAAAACATTCGATAGATATTTTGGAGGAAACAATGATGTTACCATACATAACAATATATATAGAAATGTTCATATTGTGAATGGAATTTTCTTGTACGATTTTTTTTTAATTCATCGTTTCTTGGTAAAATATATGAGAATACTGTACATCACAACTACATATGGTTTATATAATACGAAGTTTACATAATATTAAAATTACAGACATTAATTTCAAACTAAATCAAGCTAAATCAAGTATTGATATAAACCTAGAAGGCAAAAATTTGTGTAAGATTGCAATAGCTATAAAATATATATTTAGAACTTTCTTTTCACAAAATTCTTAATGCAGATTGTACGAATGAAAATCCTTATTTATTTTCATCCGGTTATTACAAGCATTTGATGATAATCCACAGCCAATTTTTTATATATTTGCAACAAAATATTTTATTTTATTCGATTCTTATTTTAGATTATTCAACAATTTTCTTATTATTGTTCTATTTTGATATTTCTTCCAATTCTTTATTTACGTTGTAAATCGCCATTTCCAGATCACTAACCTCTATATATACTAAAACGTCCTCTGCAAATAATCTTATCTTATATTTTCGTTAGCATTGATATAATTTCGTTTATATAAATGATAAATAATAATGGTCCCATGACGGACCCCTGTGGTCTCATGACGTCTCATGTTTATGTTGGTATATTATCATTAAGTTCTTACACAGTATGCTTTATCGGAGGCTTTTTATGTTTTATGTACTACATAAATAATGAAACTTCTTCTTCTAACATAGTGAAAGAAAGAAAAAAGAAAAAGTTAATTAGAATAATATTAAGAATATTATTAACGAAAAAAAAAAACAAAAATATATTTTCTAACCTTAATCAATTTTGTTGCTTAATTGTTCACGTTCCTTAAATTTTCACTACTGTACAGATGCATAAAATAATGTAATAACAAATCACTGGGAATTAAAATATTATCTCAGCATTAATATAAAAAGGTGCAGTGGGTCAACGTTCAAAACATGACCGGATTTAACGTTAACCTGAAGTAAATTTGAAAATTATTAGATATGAATTAAAAATTAATTTAATTTATAAACTTGCATTTTTAGGCTGAAAGCCTCTTTGCATTTCGTTTTGGCAGCATCGCGTGTTATTCGCGAAGTTTCAACGCTCGAATATAAACTTGCAAAATTTGTTAAAGATAAGAAAACTTTGGTCCGTTTTCAATTAAAACCCAGTCCAAACTCCGGCTGAACAAATTTAAAAATAATAGAAAAAATCCGCGAAATCTCTTTATAAATATATTTTTAATTTCGCAACAGATATTCCTCTGGGGGCTAGGTTTCGTCTTCTTCTTTCTTTCGTTTTACCGAGATCGGCGTCGAAGGGACTTAATGTTTTTTTGAGAATGTCTTTAACTGGCCATCACAGATACGTAGTTGAGAAAGTTTGAGACGAGTCCTCCGCTTTGAAGTTTGGACGAGATATTAAATCCATCCGTCCACATCTGGCTGTCGGAGAAATTTCGCCGAGACAAGGAATTTACGGAAACAATACTTTGCTACCCTCCCGCTCTTAAAATCAATGTCATCCTTTATTCATCTTGTCTGAAAGATTTCGCTGGACCGAGATAAAAAATAACTTACCAGCTAAGAAACTTATTTAGTATTATCAAGATAAAACACAAATTAATTTGTTTTCACCACTTTATTATATTAAACAATCTACATGTTTCGAGAACAATGTTCTCTGCTTCATGATTATTGGAGAGTACACCAATAATCCTGAAGATGACATTGTTCTCGAAACGTGTAGATTATTTAATCTAGTAAAGTGGTGAAAACAAAGTGATTTGTGTTTTATTTTAATTATAATGTCCACCACACAGTTCAAGCCTTAACACAGAAGAAAAATTTTCTTCGAACAGTTAATTTAGTATTACTTATACACTGGATGACAGGCTAGAAAAAATGGAGTTGACGGTTTAAACTCTATGTTTTTCGAATCTTGGAAAGCTGTCTGTTTGCCTTGGTTTGTTTGGTAGTTTATTTCATAACTTTGGCCCAGCCACCACGAAAACACGTTAGCCGAAGTAAGTTTTGCAGACGCGATTTATTTAAACTAACCTACTTGTATTGGATGTTGATACCGAGTGAAGTGTTAGCTGTATATTATTTGCGGAAAATGCAATGCAGAGAGTCTGTAATATATTGAGGGGCCATGTTGTGAATAGCCTTGAAGTCATAACTTATATTCAATCGTCTCTGGACGTTGAAGCCAGTGACGGTTTTGAAGATTGTGTGAGATGTGCAAAGTAATGAAATCAAAAGTCAAAGTTTAAAGTAAAAATAAATTAATAGATTACGCGTGCGAATGATAAAAAAAATTAGGAAAAGTCCCGAGAAGTTAATAACTATACTTTATGTAGCAAACAGTTAATACACTGTGCTGTGTTGAAGTCGGAGACAGTGTCGCCCTGGATTTTCACTTGCCGCTATTGCCATTGGTAGCAATTTATATGTTATGCGATGTTATATGAAGTCCCTTATTAAGAATTCACATGTAAATTGAAATAATTTACAGAAATATAAATAATTAAAAAGACACTCTAAACAGAGAATAAAAAAATCTTGAAAATAATGTCATACGACAGGTACACACTTTTACAAGTTGATTGAAAAATATAATTGCTCATATTTTGTAATGTTAGTTTGTAGTCCACCTAGGGTAGACTTCAATCTAAACATTACAAACTAACATTCCTTCTCTAGAGAAGGAACGCTGGTTCCGTAACCGGTTGATGATTCCAAAAATATAGTGTTTTGAAGGTGAAGGTTTGTATTTGAAAAAAATTAACAATTTAAAAATAATAGTTCAATATTGCATGTAAATATTTTTTTTATAAATTACCATAAACGTATTCATATAAGCAGAAAAAGATTTGATTTTAACTCTTTATTAATTATAAAAAATGAAGTCTAATGAAATAACAATAATAATATCGATTTGAACAAAGTAACTCTGTTGCAAAGAATGCACTGCATTGACAAGCAAAATGACCATTAAAATACACGCAAATAATTAAGTATGTTAGTAAAAATTAATGAAAGTGTAAGCAATGAGCGCATAGTTCTCATTAAAAATTAAACCTTCTGAAAAAACACGCTATAGTACGAAATATTTACTTGCAAACTACATAATACTCGCAGATACAAGGATAGGGTGAATATAATACGACTTCACTAGGAAAATATTCAGTTCAGTAAGTCTGTCATATAGATTCAAAAAACAAATTCGAAGCACGCAAACAAGTAAAACAGGAGAAGCATTGACATTTAAATTTGTATACAGATATATTCGAAAATATAAACTATCTGTGTGAATTACGGTTACAGTTTCAAATCGTCTTTTTTTAATAAGATAAGGATTATCAGAATTTTAAGCAATGTACAAATTTTTACTTTTGCTGAGCTACATGCTACTGGCTGTACGTGGCGCGTATATCTTGTTGCTTAAGCAACAAATATATATGATTAATCATACATATTTTCCATCTTACTCTTAATTATTGCCTTCTTCGTTGATGCACCCCATCGCCACCCCCCTCCAGTAAAACTATGGCGCAATAGTCTGTGCCTTAAAAGTTTAAATTGCAGGTCTCCGTAGGGGCTCAAACCCTAAACCACTAGATGGTTACGGAAGTATCTCAACCACTCACCAATAACGACATCGTATTATTACTCTATCATCAGTGAGGCACTTCCCAGAATACCAATATCCAGTGTACCAGAATCTTATACACCGAGATTGTGTTATCTTCCTTTTTACTATTTTTCTGTAACGTTTCTCTGTATTCAATTTTCACTGCCTGATTTTTCAATACAATAAAGTGTGCACTCGAAGCCTTCAGCCGCGCGATAGATCAGAATATTCTTCCTCCTGAAATACAGAATAAAATGGCACATTTAGGTGACCGGGAGAGGGATGTGTCAAAAAGTTTAAAGTAAAACACGGAAGGCGTTTCCGAGGGTTGAAGGCTTAGCCCAAGAGATGTGGGGCAAGAAAAATAACTCGAAATACGAAAAAGAAAAGTCACAAGTGAGGGGGAAAAACTTCCCCTGACGGGAACTTTGGGAACTTTCTAGGATTTAACCCTAGATTGCTGCAATATATTCTTTCAATATACCTAAAGTGTATTAATACTAGAGTATGTATATATATACTAGAGTAAATATATATAAACATTTAATTTTATATATATTTAGAAATATATATAAAATTAAATGTTGAATGTGATACATGTGCAACTTTTCTTCTTCTTCTTCATCAGCCTTCGTCTTTCCACTGCTGGATATAGGCCTCTTCCTTATTTTTCCATTCTTCCCTGTTGTTGGCTAATTGTAGCCATTTCTTTCCCCCCTCAGCGACAATATCATCGGCCCATCTCTTTTGAGGTCTTCCGATGCCTCTTTTATTTTCCCAAGGTCTACATTTCAGAACTCTGGGAGGCCATCTTGTAGTATCCTGTCTTGCAACGTGTTCTGCCCATTGCCATTTTAGCTTCGCTACACAATCCATGATATCCACTACTCTAGTTCTTCGCCTAATTTCGTCGTTTCTAATTCTAATCTCTTAGGCTTACTCCAAGCATGGATCTCTTCATGGATCGTTGCGTGCATTTGAGCTTTTCTACACTTTTCTTTGTAAGGGCCATAGTCTCCAATCCATACGTCATCACTGGCAGTATGCACGATTCAAAGGCTTTTCTTTTTATGCTAATTGGGATCTCTTTGTTCTCGAAGATATATTTGAGTTTGTCTGTGTGTGTGTGTGTATGACATGTGGAACATTGCTATGAAATTCTCTTTTATTTATTGATAACTCAATCACTATTGTCAGTATTAAATAATAAAATTAAAAAGGATAATGCATTTTGTATGATTCGCTAAGTACATCACCGAGGTCTTTTAACAGACTCCGTAGATTATCTGCTTATCAGGCCTTTCTTCTACTAGCTCTGCCACACGTTTAAAAAGGAAAACAGAATTGAGATTCGACACGTAAATAATAGAGGCCTTAAATTAGATAACTTAGAAATAAAAAATGCCTGAACATAAAGCCAATATAATTAACAACCAGATAAATTTTATGAACATACCGTTACTTCATATATTCCCTATTTTGGCGTCCACTTCTTAATTACCCCCACCACAGCTGTAGCCACGCCCCGTTCAAAAATTGATTTGTTTGCTAGAATAGATAATGGATAATTAGTTTGCGTCCATCCTGATGAAGATGCAGTGGTACACATAGAGTTACTAGTCAAGTGGTTAATACAAAGTTTTTTAATTAAAATTAATAACAAATAAAATAACAGATTGTTAGTTAACTTTATAAAAACCTCTGCCAGATTTTAGGTCTACCGGTTTCGAGACGTACCTGTCTCTTTGTCAAGACCAACACTACACCACTACATTCACAACACTACACACCTCAACCATAGTATTGTTACACATCCACCAATAATTGATCACATGCGTGTTAGTCTTGACAGGGACAAACATGCACTGGTTAGACTAATGAAACATCAGGGATCTACCGAAAGAGAGTGAGGTTGAGGTGTGTAGTGTTGTGAATGTAGTGGTGTAGTGTTGGTCCTGACGAAGAGATGGGTACATCTCGAAACCGGTAGACCAAAAATCTGGTAGTGGTTTTTATAAAGTTAACTAACAATCTGTTACAATGTCTAACCACAAAGTTAATGCTTTAAATATTAATAATATTAATATCAAATAAAATGTTTGAATTAACAAGAAAAAACTAATGTTGTGATTTATCAACATATTTCGTGACCAATGTACTTAAAATTAAAAATCGAAGTATAGACACTAATAAATACAAAAAATATGGGAGATAGGTGACAAATTAATGACTGGTGTGAAAGCAAATTCAAATGGTAACTATTTGCAAAAAGGATCTGGTTATATATAATATTTGATTCGCTAAGACTTTTTCTTATTTGTTACCCATAATGTTGACTGCATTACGGGTGACAGATTGAGCGATCGTAAAATAAATGCATTCTCAAGAGGCGTTACGACCAGGAAGTTTGCTATCGATCTGGAAGCATAAGCGGGGACACGCGCGCGGTTCTCGTTAGCATTATCTGATCTCGCCGTAGCTATTTCCTATCAATTAAGGCACCCAAATGTCTGATTATATCAATTTTATCTGTATTTCCCTTTCCGTATTATAGTCTATACCCCGGAAGTTTAAGAACCGATTTCAATCCATTCCCATCCCATCTTCCCTCTTCCTCTCACTCTGGAATTATTTAACTTTTAGATTGGCGCCACACTACGCGGGTCTTTCGCTACATTTCTTTCCATACAATAGGCGTTTATCAAACACACTGCGCGGACGATCCGTTGACCAATTAGCTTTACCGATTTTACGTAATAAATGTATCTAGTAACGGATCAATTCCAAAAATAAATTGATTTTAAATTTATCATCATCACGCTTGGCACTACAACCCTTGGTGGGTCTTGGCCTCCTCAATAATCTTCCTCCACTCATCTCAGTTTAGTGCCAGCTCTCTCCAATTCCGAAGCTCCAAGGCAAAGATATCTTTGAGGACGTTGTAATTTTGGCCTTCCTAAGCTCCTTCGCCCTATTGTCCTTGAGTTCGGCAGGGACTTTTGTGCTTGATGCACGGACATTCTCTCCACATGACTCATCCACCGAAGTCTTCCCAGTTTTATAAATTTTGTGACCTTTGGCTTCTTAAACAGAGTATAGAGCTCATTGTTGTAATTGTCCATTTTATAGGACCGGTCCGAAGATACGCCTCAAAATTTTCCTTTCAAAATCGTCTAGTGCTCGCTCATTCCTCTTAGTTAGTACCCACGTCTCAGCTGCGTACGTGAGCACTGGCCTATTAAGCGTTTTGTATATATTTATTACAATTGTAATAAAGGTTTGTTTAAATTAATACAATTACAAAATGTCGCTAACAAGAATAAATAGTGTAGTAAAAATCTCTAGGCAACGTTTCAAATAGTAAGTCGTATACACGGATTTGAGATTTTGTCTCTTCCGATCACTCTCAAGTAGATCTCTGAGTTAACCCTAGATCGAAATGTCAAAACATGTACATACATAATACGGAGATTTATCTCACCGTGTCTCATTCCATGAATAGGGAGTACTAAATGAAAACGAAACTACCCTGAGAAAATAAAATGTGTTTTGTCCCGTATGAAATATCCCTCGGCTTGGAAAATTATGAGTTTTAGGAATGGGAAGAATCCGAACCCTTTTAACATTTTAAAGCCGTTTTTCGTTTTATATATTTTGGAACTCGTTTTCTTTTATACAGACAGACATGAGAATCTTCTCCGGCTATTATTTTTACCTAAGAGTCTATTCTCATGCGTTTTCGCTCAGCTGGTATTTTTTAGTTTTCTTAGTCAAACCGACCCTCGTCAGCTGTAAACTCTATTCAACGCTTTAAATTTTATCGGAATTTCGATTTTATTGCTTTCATAAGTAGATAAAAATCGGAAAGAGTTTTAATCAAAAGGGAAGAAAGGAAGCAAAACGATGGATTGTTATTAAAAATATATATGTTTTGAAAACGTTGACTTAATGTTATGAGGAAATGAAATCTATCGATTGGGATAATTTTAAAAACAAACCATGGCCAAAATATAATAAAAAAGACCTTTCGAACGTTTATTTTCAGCACACTCGATAACGGCATTCGTGCTCTAATGATTGCGATATTTACATATAAAATTGGCCAACGCGTCGCAGAGCAACATAAAAAAATATAACAAAATAAATTACAAAAATAAAAAGGACAATGGTTTCGACGGCTTATGCCATATCACTTGATAATGGCATATAAAACAATGGTCCTGTTTTTCGATACCTACTAAAATATTGGATCTCTTAAAATCTGTGTTGTTTTTTTAAATTTTAAATAAGTAATTGAGTTATTGATAGTAAATAGCGTCAGTGCAAAAAAATTTCCTGTATTTAAATTAAATAAATAAATATAACGATAAAACAGGAAAATTATTATTTTTATCAACTTCGCCCCTTAAACATCACTCACGATTAATTCCTCTCCAAGGAACTCGATTAGTCGGGAGGCTTTTAATACTGATCGAACAGGAGCTGAATTACAGAAAGCTAAATAATTGGCTGGTCGAGGGTAGCGACCTTAAGGGGCTCCACCCCTATTTGTTATACCCTGACTTGTCGATGGAGCGGCGGTCGGTGGTCTGGTGGTCGACCGATGTCTTCCGCTTCAATTGTTATTTAATTCATTTGTGTTACTGAAACCATTTGTTATCTGTTTCCAGATGCGGTACAATCATCACAAAAGTTTAATATCGATAGTTTTATATGACATGGTTTAAAAGGCATTTAGATTAATTACAATCGACCAATCATAAGCCTTGCGATAAACTTTTATTTGGTCATAAACAGCTGTCATGATTGCGCTTCGAAAATTGCTGCATTAGTATTTTTAGTTATATGGTTAACTTCCCCTGATCTTCTAAATTCTCACTAATTCGATTAAAACAATGGTCGTACCTGTGATTCGTAGATAATTTACATGTTGGAATTTATGTTTTACATAAGATAGTAGTCCTAGCAATATATACATCTAAATACGTACCTCTTTCGTAAAGGTTTTTTTATTTTTCTTATAAATATTTTAGAAATTTTAGTTATTTAAGGTTTTAATTAATTAATAATTATTTATAATGACTATATTTTTGCTTAATTGCAAGCGTTCACGAAATATTAACTTTGATACAGACTATTGTTATTTAGAGGATTGTTTATATTTCGGTCGCGACTTGAGGCTGTGATTAACAGCGCCATCTGGCGTAGCGTATTGAACATTGTTACAAAGAGAATTTTTTAACAATATTATTTATAATTGAATCACTTTAATAGGCCACGAAGTGGTAGCCTGAAACACTGTAGCAAAACACATCACAAAAACACCCTGGCTTGATAAAGTCACAGATGTATTATGACCTCAACAGGCCATCTGATTATGGATCCTCGCTCTTCTCGTTGTTTCTCATTGTTTTCCTCATCGCGGAATGATCGTGGAATTCTTTTAACTCATCTACTTTCATCTTAAATGAGTCAGGAGGTCTCTCGTGAGTGCGCGACCTTTTCTTTTTCAGTTAGCAAGTTCAGCGTACCCTCAGGTTCTTCCAAAATCAATAATCTTATCCTTATGTATGTTGTGTACATTGAAAAAAATTGTTTTATTATCAAACATTTTTTGGAGTACCATAGAATACAAAAAATAGCTCCAGCATCGCATAAAAATATCAGATTTTGGTTTATCTGTTAACGTTTTAAATAATTCATATATAATATTTTTGCAAATAGTTATCTTTTAAATTTATTTTCATGTTAATTAGGTACTTTATATTATAATTTTCCATTTAATATTTTGATCTATACTTCGATTTTTAAATATTATTTTTGTTATCCTGACGAAGAAGCCATTGGCTTCGAAACATGTTGCATTTTTTCAATAAGTAAGTGGTTTTAACAAAGTTAATTTATATCAATTATAATTCATATATTTAATAATTAGAATATTATACAGTATTTAATAAGAATATACTCGTTTCTTTCTCTCATGACAATATTAATAAATTACATACTGTTCCCGATTTAAGTCACCAGGATATGACAGGGAGATGGGGATGGATTTTACAGGAATACGGAGGGGAATGGAGGGGAAATGGGGACGATTAATTGCGTGGACTGTATATATTGCAGAAAGGAACAAGAATCCTTATGATGAGACGAGATCAAAATCACCGAATACACTTTCACACACTTTTAAAATCCTATGATGCACGGAGGCCGACGATGTTCCATCGATAGGGAGATGAAAATTTTTTCCGAAAGTGACGGACAATAATTTGGTAATGTTAGGTAGCGATGGAAGATGGGTAGAAGAGAAAAAAAGGGGGGAGGGTAAAACATTTGTCTCTGAACTTGCATAAAGAATATGAACTAGTGAGTCATTTATTTATTTTATATGCAGACCTCAATAACCGACTTATCTATATATAAGGAGATTTTTCCCAGTTTACTGCAAAATCTTCGAGACACGAGAATAACGTTTTGCCCATGTACATGCAATCTAATTTTACTTCAAACATAAGATACGTTTTTTTTACATTTTTCCTCTTTTAGCGATATCAAGTTTTAAATATCACTAGTGGCTTACAAGGTAATCAATTGTCATCGTCATATGCATTCAAATTAAATTCATAAGCCCAGTCGGGTATACAACTGTTCAAAATGCCTAACGTTGAAGTAAAAAATGGTTTTCTTTTTGGTGAATAAACATAAGGTAATTAAAAATAAAAATAAAATGATTTATTGTATTTTTTTGTTAAATATGTAATTTTATAACGTGAATATAGATGCTGACCATTATGAGATGAAAATTCTCCACCACTGAGTAATTTATTCAAATCATCAAAACTTTTAGTGTCTTAACATAATTTCTGACAAACCCTAACTCGGTTACTCTCATTATAAAAGCCTATTTAAGTAACTTCATAAAATATTAAATCCTCAGCACCGAAAAGACTTCTTTCAATCTCCAAGTATTGTTCGCAAGTTTCAGAAAAGTAACTTAAAACTTTACCCCGTTAAATCTTTGTTTGGTCAAAAGAAGTCCTTCGGTTTAATAAATTGAATAAAATCCTATAAACTTCCTACCTGACTCGCCCGGAGAAATATTGCCGGAATGGTTCCATAAATTTCGGTAACAAAGCCACCAAACGTAATGCGAAAATTAAACACCACCGCCTTCGGGAGCCACCCTTCTCTTCGGCCCTGGCGAAGGCTGCTCCGGTTGGGGTAGGCAAGTGTCGCGGACCGAGGCTCGGCAGGAATTGCAAACTCGGGGGTTGTTTCATCCCCTATGCCCATCTCGAGTCGATGTTAAGTACTAAGTGATTTTGATTTGGGTTCGGTTCTCGATGAGATTCTGCAGAATTTGAGCAATAAGCAATCGTGAGGGTACATCAGGTTACACGAATGGGTACATAGTTTTCAGTTATCTACATGAACATAAATATCTCAGAGATAATACGCTATTTAAAAATTCAAAATCTAAAACGCACAAACTATTGTAATGGTAATCGTGAGACCCCATTCGTAGACGGCATATTGTTGGCCTCATACAGCAAATGCGGCAAAGCGCGTTGTTTAATCAAATACTTGCATCTGGTGTCATTAATCATTAATGATTGCATGACAGATTGCTTCACTTACTACCAGGACCAATATGCCAATGGTTATGCCTATTGAAAGAGCTACAGCTCTGCTGAACAATATCGCTTTTAGGTATTGATATATACCATGTGTCTGAAGGGGTTTCCCTAAGCAGGATTCTCCTAAACCTTTGACCAGATTTTATATGTTATTTTTAATTAATTAAATATTCTTAATTTAATATATATCTCCGTAATATTCATCTAAGCGCCATTAAATATATATCGACGTAATCGCTCAGTTAGGTTTAAAGTTACACACTATAATGCCTGCTCACTACATCCGTTCTGCATTTGGAACCTGCATGACCTCGATTACGAAAATATTTCTTAGGTACGAATAGGCAATAATTCTCTAGTATATTCAGAGAGTCAATCGTGTTCCTTGCGATTTTAGCCCCCGATATAATTAAACCTTCCTATCATGGCAACTGGAGACAATGATAATGGGATTCTCTCAGCACGTCTAATTGTGTATTTAAATTTATTGCAGTTACGTCTGTCAGAATCTTTGCACACCATATATCTTTATACCTCCGATTCTTGAAGCATGTTGAATCCAGCCTTTTCGACTTCCTTCAAAGTACACAAGGATATTTTTTTGTATCCGTTTATAATTCTTGGAGGATAGAAATATTTATGCGCCTATATTGAACAATCTCTTTCTTCTTCTGTGGTCCCTCGTTCGAGTTATCAGGGTTGTTGTTTCAAAGCTGGGAATCTTTACATCTTCCTGGACACCTAAGGTTGTTCTGCGCTCTTCCCATTTCATACCTAGGATCTTTCTCAAACACCTGTATACTTACGCCTATATTTAACTATACTGTAAGGCTATTATCACTGTTGGCAAAAAACCCAGGTGTATGTTTTTCTCCTTAAGAATCATCCATTGTTCTTTATTACTCTTCGTTACTCTTGAATCTTTGAGATATATCTTTGAAGGCACTAGACCTTGGTCGTTCGTTCCTCATACAACATGCCCAAAGTATGATTTATAGGATCTTCAACCTGCAAGTTGTTGACAGACTTTTGGTAATTGATTAACTTCGGAGTGTAAAGGCCAAACCTCGAAGGAATGCAAAGTGCTCCTTACCGTCGTTCTCAATATAAATATTCTATTCCGTATTGTACAGCTCTATGGACATTGGATTTTGATTTCTCTCAGTAACCAAACAGCTAGAGATAGAACAAAAATGTACTATTTCCAGATAATAAAAGGAAATATCTTAACCCGTTCAGGAACGCCCTCAATCATTTTGCTAGTAGATATTATTAAACCCGGCACTCCTTGAGAGGTGGGCTCTTTACGACGGGTCGGAACTTTATGGGTCATAACTCATAACGGATTTATTTCTTTATTTAAGTATTAGGAACACACAGGACAAAATAAATTAACAACTTAGCTTATCTCGAAAGAAAAGTGTACGATGAACATTTTGTAAGGATATAAAAAACGTAAATCTCATACCGAGAGCTTAAGCCCCGGACGGCCTTCAAACTTTCAGAATTTTTTCACGACCTAACGGTCATTTTAGGGGTTGCGGGGAGGGGGAAGGAGGCCCATTTCGGTACACATTTGACAAATCACGCGAATAAAACATTTTGGAGGGTTTCATTGCTTCTTAATATGTAGAAGGGAACTTTTTTTAAACACAATATTAGCTAACATTATAAGAGACTCGGACTACACATCAAGTGTGATGTTTAGGGCTACACGTCAGCCCCGATGATGATTCCTGCAATGGGATTTGAAACTTCGGCCAAAAGAGTCGTTAAAATACGGCATTTTATCCCTGAAAACACAAACCATAAGATTCTGAAAGGCCGTAAAATCTTAAAAACATCATTTTTACTCCCTTTATATTAACTCGTGGCGTCTGCTTGTCTTCTCGTCTTCTTGTCTGACGAAAAAACTTTGGACCCATTTTAAACCCCTTTCCCGAGATCTAATCGAGCTGAAACTTTACAAGCAGACTCGTGGTGACGATCAAGAAGATCTATCAAATTTTCTTTAAAAAAAATTAATACATTTTTGGATTTTTCAAATTTTGAATGGTTTTTTCATACAACTTAATAAGTTATTAAGTTGTATGAAAATATTTCAACGCGTCTGGTAGACGCGAAACCTGATTATAGTATAATTTTGAATTTTTGGAAATTTTTTATTACTCCCTTTCGTAGCGTCGCCCGACCGACGCCCAACGCGTAGGTTAAGCGAAAAAAAAATGTTTTAACTAGTAAATGAGAAAGGGAGTAGAATAAAAACTTGGTTTTTATGGGTTACTTTTTTAAAATATGATTGTTTTGTTATAAGAAATGTGAAGACAAAAATTATTCTCTCATATTTTAAGTATCATTTGAATCAAGACATCAAAAAACTTTAAAATTATCTACGAATTCAAATTTTGGAAAATTTATTAATTCCAAATACTAATTATAGATCAAACGTTTTATTTTTTGTTAATTAAATAGATTATTTATTCATTTTTAGTGATCGCCGGTTTTTTTCTTTCCACGATTCTTTGCATTGGCCTTTTTTAGCCAGTTTTGACACATTTCGTTAATTAAGATACAGATTTCTGCTCCAAATGACAGAACGGGTAAAACTCACACTGAAAATATCATTTAAACTGGTGCGCGTGCGCACCGCGCTCTATTTTTGACATGATTCTTCAATATTTTGACACTGAAGTGTTGATAATGGCTTACCCCGTCTGCAATCCGAGAAATAGTACCCCAGACACATCACATTCCCACCTTTTCGTGTAGCATATGTTTATAGAGTTATCAAAACCTGATATATGTAATGGGATTAAGAAAAAAAAGTATTGTCAAAAATGCCTTACGTTACAATTCATTCCTTCAGACAAAAAATTATTGTTCAAAGTCTAAGTCTACAAGCACTCGATAAATATTAGCAGATATGATGGTCTCAAATTAAAAACATGGTATCCGGTGCTTCAAAGTCAATCTCGTCGCAGTTCCCGCAGAGATAGTGATCAGACAATAGATGAAACATACACACAACACAAGATAGCACATGACTCCGACACGGTATTGCCACGTAACACTTAAACACATTAACACCAAGCTTTCGACACGGTATTGCTGGCCAATACTTAACATAATACTGACAACGTTCTCACCCTGCTTTCGACACGGTATTGCGAGCCAATACTTAACCACATCACCAACATCCACAATAATACATCAGCCCTGATGATGGACCCTGCATAATACCCCAGAAGACACAAACCAGAAGAAAGCCACCTATTGTGGATATATTATAGAATCAGTTGGTTGTTCGACTTAATTCCAAAATTAAATAAAAACTATTTTGAGACACATGTCAAAAATCGCACGCGGTACGCACGCGCAGTTTTTAAGTAAGCCAACTACAAGCCATGTTGATAAAACCGGCCCTTAGATATTTCACAGCTTAAAAGCACTAGCTCTTAAAATAGTTCTGGGAGTGGTGGAGCCGTTAAATAGTGCTTGACACGTGTGCTGAAATGAGTTTTGAGATCTTCCCGCTCGCGAGTGTGTGGCTGAGTTTGAAGTGCTGATTCCTATCGAGAAAACTTTTGGAATGTTATGAGGAGCGAGAAATATGGAGAAATACCAGATGTAGATACCGCAGGGAAAGGTTCACAAGTGAGACAATAGGTTGAAGAACTTGCACGATGGGTTGGATTACAACAGATTCTTCTATCGATATTACAGGCTAAAGACGTACCTTTATATCGTATATACAACTTGAAGTGCCACTATGAAATATCGATTGCGAAATAAATATTTAAGTACACGTCTCTTCTGAAACAATTTTATGTGGCGAAGTGTTTTACCTTGTCTGCCCTGCATTCTTTATTCCGATTCTTGGATGGGTGAAGTGGTGCTGCTCTAATATATTATTGAAGGGAATTCGTATTGCTCGAGATATTTTGCAAAATGACTTTCCACATTGTGTTGATTGTGAAAAATAAAGAATAGGCTGTAGAGGGAATGAATTAGTAAATTAATTAGAATTTCAGCGTATCAAGGAACATAGGTCCTTTGTGCCATGTATACCTGAACTCTCTGGCCTCAGATATACACATATATGGCTGAATATTCCAGAAAATTCTGGAATATTCAGCCACAGTAGATTCTGAATGGCCGTTAAAACCTGGGAACATAGATCATTTGGTTTATCAGAAAAGGTGTGTTCATTCATAATGCGATGTGTGTTAGTTTTAAAAATAATTTTAGCAATAGAAAATAACACAATTAGAACAAAATATGACAGGATTTAAACTTCGTTTGACCAAAAATTTCAAAAATTCTAAAACTCACATGTACCTGTACCAAACTCTTTTCCGACCGCACCTCGAATATGCATCTAGCATTTGGAATCCCTACTATATTATACATATAGAAAAACTTAATACTATAATATATATATATAAAAAATAATACAAAGGAAATACATAAGAACGCTTAGCTTTAGGTTAAACATCCCGCGGCAGCCCTATGCAGATGCATTGAATTATTTCAACATAAGTTTAAAAAACAGACACACAGCTTTTGAAATTTTGTATAAAAAAAAGTATAAGATCTGTCGAAATCAATTTAACTGTCCACCCCTATTAATTCTCAACATCCACGTTCCAGCAAGAACTACTAAAACACAATGCATCTTCCACATTTCTGTTGCTCGTACCAATTCCGGATTACGCTCACCCATAGTGGGAATGTGCTGAGCCTACAACGATTTGTTCGTCGACATTGACATTTACTATATGTCGTTATACCAACTATGATCACAAGATCACATAATTCTGCGACGCAACATTAAATTAATACTTGATTAATAATTAAATATTGATTCAATATAGGTAATATATTATATTCTATTCACTACTGTTACTGTTAATGTCTTTTATTTTAACTTGCTTCTATTATTATTACGTACTACTTTTAAATTATTTTTATAAGAAATATGTAAGGATGTAAGTTAATATTTATATTTAGCGAAATTTAAAATAAATTAAATTTTAATAATTATTATTAATGAAATTTAAAATGGATTCAATTTAATGAATTTTATTATTACTGAAATTTAAAATAAATTTAATTTTAATAATAATAATTTTAAATAAATTTTAATAAGTGCTTTATTATCTATTTCCACTCTCATATATTTATAAACATCATTATCTTATATCTGTTAATATTTCCAAACACATAAATAAAAAAAACGTAGTTTTTATTAAAAGTTCACTTTTACGCAGTCAGGTTGAACACTTTTTTGGTTAGGATTATAAGACGGTAATTTTTTTTATTTTTTTTATTATTTCTAATTAAGCTATTTCTCATTGTATTGAGTAACGTTTTAGGCAACGGTCATTAAAATTATCTCTTATTTATGATAGCTTTATTATAAGTATTGAAAATTTAAGTGAGAACGGTTGCTAACCAACTTTAAATCATTATAGATCCTGAATGATCACTCTAAATGAAAAATGATAAGAAAAACCTAAAAATGATTTTCAAATACCTATTCAATGATACCAACTTAATATAGTTAAAAAATCAAAAATTATACTATAATCACGTTTAGTGTCTACCAGACGCGTTGAAATATTTTCAAACAACTTAGCAAGTTGAATGAAAAAACCATTAAAAATTTGAAAAATTCCAAAATTTTAACGAAAAATTGATAGATCTTTTCGATCGTCTCCACGAGTCTGCTTGCAAAGTTTCAGATCGATTGGATCACGGGAAAAGGGTTAAAAATCGATCCAAAGCATTTTCGTCAAGCAAACAAGCAAGCAGACGCCACGAGTTAAAAGAAAGAAAGTAAAAATAATTACACAAATTTACCAATTAACTCCCCAATTATTTTTGGACGTCCACAGAGCGGTTATTAAAAAAATGTATAAATTTTAATTAACCTTTGACCACCCGCCCTCCAGAAGGCCTGCTCCACTTGTCTTAGATCTGACGAAGAAAACAAAACTTGACGAGTACCTATTTCAAGTACACGGAACGAAATGAAATTTTGTGTCAGAGGCACTTGGCCGGCCCTGCTCACCCCTCGCCAGAGGTGGACCGTGATCGGGGGTAGTCGGGTACACTAGCCCCCTGGAGTAGTGTACCGATCAGATAACTGCTTATCAGATTTCCTGGGCCTAATGCGGCGAAGCGGACCGGATGTGGTTTAAATTACGCGTGTTTCGGTCTGGTTGGTTCATTAAAAATACATAAAGTACAAAATACGTAAAGTTGCTCTTTTATAAATATATAACATCAGTCGTTTTATTTTTTAATTATTATGTTTTACTGTAACCTAATGACGTTTTATTAATCTTGTATTTTGATAATCATATTTTATATTTGTGACGTTACGTTTTTTTCAGAATAAAGTGCTTTCATAATTAAAATAAATTGAAATAAAAAAACATTAACAAAAATATAGTCACCGTCGTCTGCCAGTTGCGTATAGTACCCATCACAAAATCAAATCGTTCATTTTCACTACTACAATCATATATTCCAATTAATTTACATACATACATAAAGTAAATACGTACATACAGCTATTGTAGTATCTAATGTGGTGTGAATGATCTATCGATTGCACATGTACTACTTCCTTTGTATGGGGATGAGATTGCGTGTGTAGGTTTACTATAACCCTGCATGTAAATGGGACCTTCAATAATATCCTTCTTATCGCTCATTTGTAAGCAGATCTACAAAGCACACAAAAGTTTTTAACTTTGCAATAAATAAATTCCGCCATCACTCTAAAAGAATAGATCGGATCCATGGATCTCTTCCCATCTACAAAAGCCTCCTGTGCTTCCCAATTTTTCTTCAATTAGAATTCTTTCAAATGTTGTGCCAACCGAACTCAATGACTAAAAATCAAAAGTTTCCGCACTCCATACGCGACGCTTTGCTTTTGTAGAAAGGCATGATGATTAGCCCCTCTCTTGAGCCAACCGAACTCAATGACTAAAAATCAAAAGTATCCGCACTCTATACGCGACCCTTTGCTTTTGTAGAAAGGCATGGTAATAGCCCCTCTCCTGAAAACATTGTACATGTATATAAAGTCAAGAGATAATTAAAAATCCAGACTACCAGACATGAATACTTTGTTTTCTGTTCAATCTCGGTACTTTTCAATAATACTACATATTTTTTTAAATATGAGCACAGTTTGTGACAGAAAGCGACCGAGCGTAAAAATGGTCCTCCAGCGAAAAGCAATTGAATCTTGCAGCTCGCTACAAGCGCGCCGGTCGTTACAGTTTCCGTCCGTTGCCGGAAGTAACGGCGTCGTTAACGGACTACGATTTCTTTAACGGGCCCCGGCAACGTCCGTAGATTTTCATATTTGCGTTCGCAGAAAACATCTCGTAATTTGTGATCTTTAATGTACTTTTAATGAACATTAAATTCACCCATCAAGCAAATATATTACAATTTAATATTAATTCCGATATTTTTTAATTTCCTGTTAATAATCTTGTAATGTACGTGGCTGACTTCACTCTTATAACTTACTTATAACACATAACTTACTTCTTTCTGTTCGAAAAATATTTTTTCTTCTTCTGTATGAAGGCTTAAACTTTGTGGTGACATTATTATTAAAATAAAACACAAATTACTTTGTTTTCACCACTATATTAGATTTAAAAATCTACATGTTTCGAGAACAATGTTCTCTTCCTCAGGATTATTGTGTACTAACGATCTTAAAAGTTGAAACAAGCAAATGTGTTACGGTGAATGGGTGGGTGAGGGGAGGGGGGGGGTTCGAGGTGTTAATTATTATGGGTCATTTGGAATGTTAAGTGGAAAAATATTCAAAATAGGATTATGCCATAATTTCGTCTGTGTATTTATTATATTAGACTTAATATTAACATTTTTCCTAATTTCTAGTATTTCTAAATTATTTATTTGAGGTATCTTATAGTTGAAATGTAAAAATTTTTAGCCTGTGTTAATATCAAATGCATGGTTAATATCAAATGTATCACTTCTTTCACTCGCAACCTCATCTCCATCATGAAAAATAAAAAGGAGACGCCATATTGTTTGTTGCATATTGTTCGATTGTTTAGAAGATTTTGTAAAGTGTGTGTGAGATTTCATCCTATACATACCTACAGCCACCAACCTAGGTTACGCTGTTACGCACGCGCCGAAGAGGAAGGAAAAACGCTGACCTCAGACATCGCAACTAGGGAATGCAATCCCGAGTCGGGATCGCCCTTTCGGGATCCTTCGAGATTAGAATTTCCAATCCCTCGGGATCCCTTTGGATCGGGATCCCGAATACTTTTGTGTTTTTTGTTTGTTTATAGAGCTGAATAGCAATTAGCGACAATGCCTTGCATTTTAATATCAGAAATTTTAATAAAATGTACATACTTATAACAGAATTACTGAATTATAAAGATTTCATTATAGTCAAAAACACATACTTATTGTGAAGTTGCAATTTTTTCAGAACAAAGTTCTGTGAAATTTAAAACCAAATTAATTAATCAATTAGAAAGACATACAGGAAAATCAAACCGGGGCAGGCGCGTTATCCTGCCCCAGATAGGAGGAGATCCGTGGTTCGAATCCCGGTAGTAGCCAAATATTTTTTGGTGGATTTGATTTTTCTCTATGTCTTTCTGATTGATTTATTAATTTGATTATAAAGGTTTCCGTTCATGTTTCGCATATAAATAGCTTCGTCTCTGTAAGGCCATTATTATTTATCTTAATTAATAATTATTCCTCTGGGGACAAAAGCCAGTACTTGTGTTCTTTAAACATACATATATATATACACCTATAAAAGTAATCCTCAAAACCTCAATTTTAACAAGCACAAAAATACACAGTTTTAACCAACTCAAATAATAATTACCACACCGTCAAACAAACTCAATCTACAAATCCCAAAGTTACATACCACGTATGGAAAAAGGAGCTATAACTATTTTGGATCCAAATAACTTAACTGCATGCTTGATGAATTAAAAAAATCCGGGCTAATCACAATTTACAACCCTAACATAAAATACAAAATAAAGCAGTGGATCCGAAACAAGGGGAGAGACAAAATAGGCACACTTACACAAACACACCAACACATTATAACCTCATATATATGATATATTTTCTATTATGTTACTTTAATCACTTTATTATCTTATGTTAATATACATTACTTATCCAATACAAATAATTATTCTACCATATATTTATATACTATGTTTTATAAATACACACTATTGTAAACTATGCCTGTCTCAACACAGATATTTCTAGTGAGACAGGCACAGTCCAACCCAAATTTTACATTTAATTAAAAAAGAAATAAAGAAATAAGAAAATAAAAAATACATATAAAAATATTTCTCTCATCACTTTGTTTACCATGGCCCGGAAAAGCTCTCTAGTAGACTGCCCCGAAGTGCTTCAGCCATGATGTTCTCAATATCCCAGGGATCCGGTTTCAGAATCTGATATTTCTCTTGATATCTCGTTATACATGACCAAGAGGTTTTCTAATTTTTCTTATTTTAAATACCAACTAATTTTTCATAATTCATCCCACCCATAGATTCATATCCCAAATGTTTCATGTCTCTTTTTCTTTTCGCTAATAAAATTTATTTTGTTGTTTTGAGAAATGGTAAGTATAACAATGTTCTCAGGTTTTCACGGCCGTTCAGAATCTTATGTGTATAGTTTTCTGGGATATTCTGCCGTGTATACGTGACCTCTCTGCCAGGAGAGGTCACATATACACGGCAAAATATCCCAGATAATTACACACAGAAGTGAGTATAACGGTTCTCCCCTGCAATGAGTTTACATAAGCAATTACTGCGATCAAAACTTCAATCCATTTATTGCTTTTGGTCATCTCCCATTCGATATTTTTTTATCGACGTTGTTTCACTCGTTCACAAGTTAACACATTTATTATACGTCATAAAAATTCACGTTTCTTTTAATATTTCTGATAAATCGGTAAAAAAAGCATTAAAAAGAAGTGGACACGCTTTTACATGTTGGTTTTGGATTTTGTGATTAATTTTCACAATAAACAAACTTGAAACTGTCGGGTAAATAACTAATTGCCAATATTTTATTAATTAGTTACAAAAATATCGAAAAAATAGACAATCATTTAACTAAATATTTTTTCAACGAGTAATACTTACTACTTGACTAGAAACGTCATACTACCAACTTGTTTTTATTTCTTTCTTTTCTCTATAATATGAAATATTTTCATCAAGTGCATACCTATATCTCTCAAAATATCAAACAAATCATCTTGCAAAAAATGGATATTACATTGTCATAGGAAATACACAAATGTGGAGACAAACAGATGCTGCAGCTAAATAAAAGCATGTAATATTAATAATAAATATATACCATTGTAGGTGAGTAAGTTATGAGACCCTGGATATAGCTCCCGAGCTATGGGGACCATATTTATTACAGTGAGTGCATCTTGTACTCCGGAAATCCAAACCGCACAGCATGTAAATAAGTTTCCATGTATTCCGTTACGGTATTTAAATGTGTCTCTTGAGAATTTATTTATTTATTTATTTTAACAGAATTTTTAGTTGGCGTTGGCATGGTGTTTAATACAACTCGGGGTTCAAAAAAAGTAGCCCATAAAAAACAAGTTTTTACAATACTCCCTTTCTCATTTTAGGGTTTCGTGTCTACCATTTGCGTATGTACCATTTTGTATGAAAAAACCATTAAAAATTAGAAAAATTCCAAAATTATGCTATGATTATTAATTTTTTTAACCAAAATTTGATAGATCTTCTTGATCATCGCCACGAGTCTGCTTGCAAAGTTTCAGCTCGATTGGATCACGGGAAAAGGGTTGAAAATTGATCCAAAGTTTTTTCGTCAGGCAAGCAAGCAAGCAAACGCCACGAGTTAAAAGAAAGGGAGTAAAAAGGGGAGGTTCTTTTACCAAGGTTTCCTTATATGTGGCCATATACATATCTAAAAGCTATAAACGTTGATTCGTTGTCCAAACATGAATACAATCATTCTCTATTTTATTAAATCTCTTTGTATCAAGAAGACAAACCCCATTTTGATTCCAAACGAAACAATCCCGCTGGTCCTTTGTTCTCGAGGATCTCATTCATTCAGCGGCATGTTCTTTGTTAAGCAATCCCGTGCATCTTTGTCCTATCGGATTAATATAAATATACACATTTTCCTTTGCTTTACCTCATTTATTTGCCTGAAGAGCAATAGAATTTGTTGCAATTAATCTAATGTGATGAGCTCTCTGATAAGGAAGTCGCATCCATGAATTGATGCGTTTCTCGAGCTAGAAGTTCTTTTTGCTCCCTTTCTTTTAACTCGCAGCGTCTGCTCGCTTGCCTGGATCGATTTTTAACCCCTTTCCCGTGATCCAATCGATCTGAAACTTTGCAAACAGACCCATGGTGACGATAAAAATGATTTAACAAATTTTGGTTAAAAAAAAAAAAAATATAGTACAATTTTAGATTTTTCGAATTTTTTATTACTCGCTTTCGTAGCGTCACCCGATTCGAGCCCAATGCGTATGTTAAGCGCCAAACCTGTGTCCACTAGTAAATTAGAAAGGGAGTATAATAAAAACTTGGTTTTTATGAGTTAGTTTTTTTATACATTACATTATATTTCAACAAGCTGGAGTGTTAATCCCACATTTTTAGGGTAGCTGCTTACGGTCCACTCTCGCTCAAATATAATCTCATAACGTCCACTCTAGTCTACATACTTTTTCTGTGAGACATCTTTAATTTATCTTCATTGTTAATTATTTATTAATATTTTATTTGAGCGAGAGCGGACCGAAAGAAGACCGATATTACGGCTCATAATACAGACAGCAATAACTGTTGATGACTATGTACTAGTTTAAGGTTACGAGCACGAAAAAATTGAATCATTTTATGGTTTATATTTAATCATCTCACATGCTTGGACGGCACGTCCAAGCTAAAAACTGTTTAACTTAGTCCTACATGTGACAAAAAGTGTTTGAGGCACAGAATAATGCCGGTTTATTTAAGTCCTGAAAGTCCAGGAGACCAAAATTTACTCGTCTCGTGAGAGTGTAAAAACAATATAAACTACTCGTAATCGAAGTCTTTTGAACATTCTAGTAGAACATAAATATTACTAAACTATTCCGGAAACATATAGAAGATCGGGTCCTATAAATACGTGACAGGATAGCGTCGAAGACCTAGTTGCAGTTTTGACAGAAGAAAATGAAAAAATAAACTAAAGAGATTAAACGGCAATTCAGAATGAGCAATGAAAATAAATTAAGAGAGTACTTACCGGACATTCAATAGTGGCGATTGGCTCTAATTTGGCAGAAAAATCCTACCGACATTATGCACCTAGATGCTGCTATTTCTACATAAAACAGTATGTAAAAATAGCTGCATCTAGGTGTTGTGAAAGTTATATGCGCTTGAGTATTGCGAATGATATTTCTTGAAGAGCGGGATTTTTTCACTCTCTTCTCCAGTTCCTGGACCCTTCTATCCTTCTCCAGTCTTCTTCTACAAAGTCAGTTCACCTCTTCCTTGGTCTGCTTTAAGGACGTTTCCACTTTGATCTTGATCTTTCGTGTCCAGAAATCTGGCTTTCTTGGAACGTTAAAGTAGTTAAGCTGTCATGGAATACATCTACTACTCATTGTCTAGTCTTTTTTCCCGAAATTTTTCCTTATTTTTTTATGTATTACTATAACCAGAAATTATTTTTTAAAAAAATAAATTATTTTTAAAAAACGAAATACCTTCAACTGCCTTTAAGTTTGGTAAACATCTAATGCTCGTATTTTTTACAAAGAAAGTTTATTATTTCGTTTAGCGGCAAAGTTTCTTACATCCTTTTTGGTATTTTCATTATTTTTTGGGATACCCTGTTAGATTTATCTACTAAAAGTTGGCAAAAGTAAATAAATCAGGTGGAGAAAATAAAAAGGAGTAATACACCATAAAACTAGAAAAAACTACCTGGGAGAATGGAGTGATAAAGTATAATTGGATCAAACATCGCAAAGATAACGCCGCCTCGGTGTACATGAAAACGGCTATATAATAAATTAATTTTCAGATAACTTCAGTTTTCATATTATTATTTTCATACACAACAATAGCAAATATTGGCATTGTCTGCTTTCAAAACTTTAACGTTAATATTGAATAAATATAATATCATCCAATAATATTAATACTTGTTGGCATTGTTAAGTATTTCCGCACTAGCGCGCTTAATATCTACGCCATTGTTTTGTAAATGCACAGCAAAAGAGCTCCTGGTATTATTTTCGTACTTTTTTGCTAAAGACTAAAAAAAATCATTGGTTTGTTAGTTTAGTTCTGAACAATAGACGTTTCAACGGAGAAGCAATAAGTTAATAAAGTAGAACCATTAGAAAAATAATACCGGAACATGTTTCACTAAAAATTCACGCTAGGCGGGTTTCTGTAGAAATAACCATTTTTAATCCTGCCAAATAATGAATCGATTTCATAACATGTGATATCTATTAAAAGTAATTTGAGAGATGCGGAAAATATCATTTTTTATCTCTAAACCTGAAATTTTCTGTCATAATGCCATTTATTGAAGAGTTAAGGTTATTATTAAGGTCGTTGGACATATTGAAGTGTTCAATAAGACGAATATTTTATACGAACCGTATGTTTTACAGAGAAGCCAATCTCGACGTTTCGCTGAAGTCTTATTCAGCCTCACCAAGAGAGCGTCAGGGGCCCGACGGAGGTATACCAAATCCGTTGCGCGAATAGTGCCTAGAAATAGGCAAATATCGAACAAATTAAGTACTTTTCGCAGAGATTTACCAATTTTGAAATTCCTTCATCATTAAACGCTGCCATCTAGGAATATAGTCAGCGGTGTTTTGAAGATCTTCATCACTAACGAAGTGCTATAACCAAGCCACTTTTCCACGTAGGTTAACAGTTAGAAATCACTTAAGTCAAGTCCGGGCTGTACTCCTACAGGGAATTGTAAACAATGTACCATCAAAATTGCTCGAAATGTCTTTCAGACAAAAACAGTACACCGGATTTCATAGGACCGCGACGTTGTGTTTTTGATACCTTCATACCTTTTTAAAGTCTAACAGAAAACTTGAAAAGTGATAGTCGTCCTACCACGGTCCATAAATTCAACAACAAAAGTCTCCAGCAATTGACGGGATTTTTTATTACGAAACTCGGGTTTTGAGGTTATACAAATGAACACTCAGTAGGATACTCCTGTAGGATACTAAATCGCAAAAATTCCGATGCGCAATAGCGGTGCTACCCCTTTACTTTACAAATGGCCCTCGTATAACAAATATTGTACGACACTATTAAAATAGTAATGTGCAACGAATACTAGATTTAATGGCCGCCACCCCAACCCCGCTTGCCGGAGGTAACAGGGTTAGCTCCGAACAGGTTGCGCCCTCCACACAGCTCTTCCGTGGTAGCCATCTTGATTTCATTCCGGATTTATCGGCTTCAAACTGCGGACCTGCCCAATCCAGCCGACAGCTCGTAGAATTGTCTTACAGACGATCAGTTATAAGCGTAAAATTATATAGGAGATTGGAATGACTGAGTTAATGCTATTTTACCTGAAGGTATTTCAATGGAATTTAGTACTTGCGAGTTCCGTCTTTAAATTGGGGCTTATTTAAAAAAAAAACACAAAAATTTAATGATTTTTTTCTTTCAGTGTTGACAGTCCTTTTTGAACAGAAACAGTATTTTATCGATCTACTGGGCTTTTTAAGAACCGAAGTTGTAGATCAATACACCAAATGCTAGCCGGCTTCATTTCGTTCATTTCTTCAGTAAGTGTTTTCCATTCCATTAAATAATACCGACTTGCCATTTGTTTGTTGCACTTTATTTAATGCGTCTTATTTTAAAATACTTAATATACTTAACTTAATAATACTTAACATAACCGAAAACGAAATAAAACTCAAAACATTTTATGTAGAATTATTATTCGGGGACGTAGTCACATTTGCATGGAAAACTAGTGATTTGAACTAGATTCCGCTGGCGAAGAGTGTCCAGTTTTCTAGGGTGCAGCTTTCGATCTCTTCCACAGCTGCCAGAATGGTCTACTCATCAAAATCAGATCAACCCTTTTTTAACTTGCCGGCTAAGCTGGTTCCATCAGCTTTATACCGTACAGACCACTCTACCGTTTTGTTAATTCGTCAAAAAGATCGTCGAAATCGCGAAAGGATTCAGCAGCTTTCATTATTTTTCGAAGGGGTACAGCATAATGTGGCGTGTATGATTTTTGATACGCATTTCTAATCTCCTGACTTCATTCAATATTTATTTATTTATTTAACGCCCTTATGGGCTTTTACAAATATACACAATATAAATTTAAAAAGAAATATCATAAGGTAAAATAATAATACAGAAAAACATAACACAGATTAAATAATAATAAAGTTAAAGGTACAAATAATAATAGTTAAAAGGTAAAATAATAATACAGAGAAATTTATTATCCATTTCCATTTCGTTGAGATGTAAAAAATTGTATCAGCTTTTTCCTAAACACAGTTATATTATCAGCAAAAATTTCAGCGGCCTCTGCATGTTTATTCCCTAATGAGTGTAATCTGGGAATTACAGAGTTTGCTAATGCATTAGTTCTGACATTTCCACTATAATAGAATAATGCACTGTGTCTTGATGACCTCAATGGGGCATATAAGACGACGAACAGACTAACAATTAATTATATTATAACACATGTCAATTAAATAAAACATTGCGGAAAAAACGTCGGATGGTTATGCACCAATTTAATTAATTATCGTGTACCTTATTAATTATTTAAGCGTGTTGCGTTATGCCCTGCCACATACTACATTATGGTGCTTATTTTTCGACCAAATATTTTTTCTAAGAGGAGAAGAAGAATTTTATATCTTCAGCTTGTCTTGACCCGGTTTATTCGCAGATCGAACGATATTACATTTCTCAATATTGCATCCAGATCAAAAAAAAATACGTCAATATTTACTCGTACGTTTAATATCAAATTTTCTTGGCTACATTATCGTGTCGTTTGTACTGGAGAAAGGGGTACCCTGGAGGGAAGTTGAATATTGAATAGCCGTCCCGTTATTGACAGGCGAATGAAGATGTATTGTGATGTCCATATTTATATCCCATACATTCCCTCAAACGGCTTACGCCTAAGTTCTCCGATCCTGTTCTTCGCTGTGCGCTTCGAAGCCGCTCGAATTCCTTCTCCTTCTTCGCACATCGTTTAATATTCGATGTTTCGCATTTTGAAATTTTCCGTAAATAGGAAAGAGTGGATTTTCTTCTTTGAAATTTTGCATATAAAAGGAATAGAATTTTCAGATATGTTACCGGTATACGATATGGAGATTCTAAATGGATCAGGTTTGAATAATAAATGATACAAACATCCCTACCGAAGAAAAGGTTACACGAATTTCACTGTCCTAATATTATTGATTTATAGTGTGTATAGGTTATGCATGATGATCATTAAAATGAATATAATTCTTTTTGAAGAAATATATTTTATATACCTGAGTTTAATTAGAGGGCGGGCCAGAAAAACGTACGATTTTAAAAACATCATTGCGTACGAACGGCACGTTGTAGCGATATGCGGATAGTGGTGATTAGGGGCTCAGGTCTTGGAAATTTAGTCATAATGGAGCGTTTCACAGGTGAGCAGCGTGCATTCTGTGTGAAAAGTTATTCATGCATTCAGTTCAGCAGCAGTTCAGATAACATGCCTAAATCAACATCCCAGTGTGTGAAAATGAAAATGAAAGTTTGAGACTACAGATTCCACACTCAATTAGAAGCCTACGAGATACCCAAGGTTACCGGAACAGAGTAAACAGTTAGTCAAGTTAGTCACAAATGACTGACTCTGCATTGCGTGCATAATATTTGAGAGTTTGCGGTCATCGATGGCTGACCCTGCATTGCGTGACGCCGTTTTATTGTTGTCAGGATTCAGTAAGTTCACCATCCTATTACAATATTTTCAACGTTGAAAAATAGATTCTACGGAAATACCGGCCATGGCAGTTCAGCGGCTAATATTGATCACGAATCAGTCACTTCCTATAAATGCGATCGATTGTTTTATAGAAGTATATAAGTACATTCATGCGTTAAATATGTATGCATAGCGCTCTCAAGCCGCGCCCAGGCCGGCTAAGTGTGATTCAGGGGGTAGCTTTGCCCGCACTGGCTCCTCCCCTCGCGGCACAATGCAGCGTCACCCCCAATAAGACGGCCGGTAAACAGACAGTGCTGTTGACTCTCGCCAGACTATTGCATTTCTTGCCCCGAGCGCAATTTCTCTTCAATCTCCTCCCTTTTTTATTTTATTCAATTCTAGACAACAAAGCCATTCTTTTTCATAACAATGATGAACCACGTGAATTTTACAACAGAATTCACTACGAAAATCCTTTTCATGTACAATGTGCAGTGAAAGCTTTAGACCATAAACAACCTCGAAATAAACAAAGATATATCATAATATCCCACGGAGAAGCTATATAAGGGAAGTTTTAACAAGCTTCGCTAAAAACTAAGAGAGTGCAACGATGTCTTTATTATTATATCTATCTTAGAAATTCAAGAATGGAGAAAAGCGACGCGTTAAAGAGATCAATGAAGAATAAATGAGGAGATCAAGACCAACCAGGGGTTGAAAAGTCAGTTGTGAAGATGAGGATGGAGTGAGTAGTAGCGATTTGACATTAAATTAAATTATTTATGCCACAATTCTTAATTGAAGTGTTAGCAACTAGACGCCTCATATTTCTAAACTGAATGTCTAGGAATTTGAAGCAGCGTTAGTCTTGAGTCTTGAGTATCCTTCCCATAGCACGAATACGCGATTAATCTACGTAAGTTTATCGTAACACGATTTTGGCACACCCGCATGATAAATATGTTTGTCTTGATTATTCCCCACGAAAAAGCACAGAGAGTGATGGCTATAATAACAGCGCATGTTAACATCGTTACGTAAAACAACAAAAGCAATAAAGGCGTCTTTATTGAAATCTTGCCAAAAATTCATAGACTTGTTTCTTCATCTCAGCGAATTCTTTTCACATCTCATCCTAAATATACTTTATCCACAAATTTCTCACCACTCAGTAATGGCTTATCTTCCACAGGATTATATAAAATCCATACAGGGCGTCCAGAATCCTTATTTCTTTGTTCAAACTTCGTCCAGAATCTGGGATCCTGATTGAAATTCCTTGAGTTTCTTCTGAGATTTATTAGTATTTGATGAACAATATTGCGACAATATATGATAAATGGTTTTAAATAGCTTTCAAAGTGCGTGGTCTCATGCAACTCTTTCTCAATGGCCCGCGTCTGATTTTAATCCCATTTTCTCTCTCTATCTCCGTCTCTTTCATACGTTCAAATGGATGTTCATCATAACGTTAATGATTCTGTAGCGTAGCAGATGCTTAACGCCACCTAGAAAATGGCAATCGAAGCAATTTATTTATCACTTATATAGTTTCGAGAGGAGTCCCGAAATCCCGCTCATCATCAGGTATAATTGATACTTTAATACTGACTTTTGTCAACTTATTCGAGCAGGGCAGCGGGTTACGCAGTGGGAGAATTTTTTTGATCATCAAAGAAAACAAATTTAGGATCGGAGACGTCTGGTAAAATTTTCTTGTTATAATGTTGTTTAAAGATGTTTTCACAGAATTTTAGTTCTTAAAAATTTCAACTTGTGCAAAATAAAATTATATGAAGCACATTTTGCTGCTTTATGACGGGGCAATCTGTACTTGTATCTGAAAAGCAGAAAACTAATATCGTGTTTGTACGAACTGAAATTACGGATGAAAGGGTTTCCTTGTAGCGGGAAGGTGCATGATTCATGGAAGTTTGCTAAGAGCTTATGAAAGCATTGTTTAATTATGTCCCCCTTCTGATGATGGTGCATTTTTACAACGCCGGCAACAAATCAGCTCCTATAACTACCGACCGCCAACAGGAACATATGGTATGTGTTCCCACATTTTATATAAAAGAAAGAAATTAAAATACGGTATGATGAGATGAAAACGGGATATAGGTATACAATAATATAGAAAGTAATCTCTTCAAAAAAGTACAATAAGATAAATACGCAGGTGGGATACTGCGAATAGGTTATATAGCGAATGTCGCCTCAATTATATATGAGTGTATAAAATGAGCCTAGCGTCCTGTCAACGGTAGAAATTAATAGTTGAAATGTTGAGTTATTTTCAAAAACCACCAAAGAGAAGTATCCCTCTTCAGATGCAGGTGAAAGGCCAAACAAATCTCTTGCACATCAAAAACGGTGACATGCATATTATGTACTTTTACTTCCAAAGTGGTGACCACAATGTGACCAATGAGTCGTTCACTCCTAAGAAACGATTTTTCGGCACTTCACTAAATCACGTTTCAATACTAGAACCACACATTTTTCGGTCTCCTAAATTTCACGAATGTATAAAAAATTCAGTGTCACTGTTTGAGACAAATAAAAGTGTTTTTGAACATTTGAATAGTAGAAAAATATGGAGGTTTTTCTAGGGACATTATTATTATTTATAAACCGCCTGGTCATGGAATCTATTCCAAAAATAAACCTTCTATCGAGGTTTTAATATTTTGGGATATACAAGGAACATTACTTAGCCAAACTGGGATGCGTGAGGCATATGTACACGTAATCAGAGTGGTGAACGGAGACTTTAGATATTATAAATCTGTCGTATTGTATTTTATGTTTGGAATTAGGTATTTATTGAAATAAAACTAACTAACTTTATAAACCTGAATTATTGAATAAATGTCAAAATAATTAATTATAAGTTTACTTATGAACAAAAGAGGCTGAAAATGAGCTAATTTGTAAATATTAAATATTCAACACTAAATTACTACTAGATTGAAGGTATAAAAAGTATGAAAAAAAAATTGATGAATACTGGACAGAAAGGAAAATGGATGAAGACGTTTAAATAAGAAACAAAAATCTGTTAATGAAAAAATTTATGAAAAACCCTAAAAAAATTATGAGTGATGATAATGGCTATGAAACGTCTGGGTTATACACCTGAAATCTCTCAAGAAAGACTATAACAAAAAATATTAAAGGAAGATCATAGGTATAAAATAGGAAGAGCGCAGAACTGAACATGAGTATCCTGGAAG